>PVJA010005170.1:65174-80857 GCA_004027025.1 Myocastor coypus | reverse complement strand
TTTCCTTTTTTTTTTTTTTTTTTTTTTGTTTTTTTTTTTTTTTTTTTTTTTTTTTTTTTTTTTTTTTTTTTTTTTTTTTTTTTTTTTTGCAGGACTGGGGTTCGAACTCACAATCTTACACTTGCCAGGCAGGCACTTGCGCCACAGAGCTATCTCCTCAGCCCCAGCACATATTATTATTATTTATTTTTTTCTTGTTTCAGAACTTTTGTTTGTTCATTTATTTCCTTCTATGGCCGGCTCAGCCTGCCCTGAGGGCAGGGCTGGCGCAGCATGTGGTGCCGGGGATCAAACCGCGGTCCCTGCAGTCATCCAAGCTTTCCTAAGCAGGTGCTTTAGACCACTGAGCCATCCTGCCAGGCCCCCCAGCACATATTATTAAGGCTTTAACTTGCACCTTTTTTACTTCATAGGTAAAGATATATCAGTTAGCACATGTGTTTATCATGATAGCAACCTGTGATTTGTTAAAATTGAATCTGTAGTGATTCTAGTGGCACATGATCTTTTATTAAGGTTTCAAAGAGTATATTTTTTATTTTTTTAAAGGAAGATTGAGGGGCTAGGGAGATAGCTCCGAGGCACAAGTGCCTGCTGGGCAAGTGCAAGGTCGTGAGTTCGAACCCCAGTCCCCCCCACCAAAATAAATAAATAAATAAATAAATAAAGGAAGGAAGATTGAATTTTATTTTATTGTTTCAGAAATTTTGTTTGTTTGTTTGTTTATTTTTATGGCCGGCTCAGCCTGCCCTCAGGGCAGGGCTGGCACAGCATGTGGTGCCAGGGATCGAACTGTGGTCCCTGCAGCCGCCCAAGCTTTCCTAAGGAGCTTTAGAACACTGAGCCATCCTGCCCGGCCCCTCAAAGAGTATATTTTTATAAACTCAAGTCAAAACTCTGTGGGTCCTTTTGATACTTCACCTGTGAGGAACTGTAATGTTTTATCAACCCCAAACTGGAAACCCTTTCCTCGGATCATATCCTTCCACCCCAGGAAGACGTTGAAAGAGGCTTAAGAGCCATAGGCTGGGCATGGTGGTGATCCCGGCACTATGGAGCATGAGGCAGGAGGATCGCTGTGAGGTTGAGGCTAGCCTGGCCTACTGTACTAGTGGGACCTCATCTCAAAAATAAGACAAAACAAAAGCCAAGCGAACAAAGGCGTAGACTTCAGGCCCATGCAGGGCCACAGGAGATACTGTCAGGAGATCACTGGGAGCAGAGGCTGCAGGTGGGAGTGGAGGCCTCGAGTGCTTGTCGGGTGAGAACAGCAGATTGGCAGGGACTTGGGGCAGCAGGAGATGGGGCTTGGAAGGGAACAGGGCAGACTGGGAGCAGCAGGGGAAGAGCTGAGCGCGTGTGGGGTGGGAGCATTGTTTCTTCTCAGTTCCTGGGGGTATCGCTTCTCGGCTTTTTGGCTAAGATCAAGTGTCAACTCCTAGGGGTGCTGGAGTCAAGGCCCAGTTTCTTTCTGCTCCTGGCCTCCTGCAGGGATGGCACTGTTACCAAGGCAGTGCGGGCATGATCAAGGAGAGCCAGTTCCACCTCCTTCTG
This sequence comes from Myocastor coypus, assembly GCA_004027025.1. Lineage (NCBI taxonomy): Eukaryota > Metazoa > Chordata > Mammalia > Rodentia > Myocastoridae > Myocastor > Myocastor coypus. The sequence goes on along the minus strand of PVJA010005170.1, from coordinate 79,303 downwards.
CGCACTCTCTGCCCTGGGCCAACCCAGCTGCTCCTCTTTTCCTGAGCATGTTCCACACGGGAAAGAACTTCCACGTGCAGGCGTCCGTTCCGGGCTCAAGGCCGGGACTGCAGCTTAGCTGTGTGCTCTTGGGAGCTTGCTTAGCCTCCTTGAACTTCCATTTCCTCCCTGCATGCGCGAAGATAGTAGCGTCTGTCTCTAAGGATGTCGTATGCAGCTGCTGAGCTGATGTGGATAAAAGCTGGCCACGTATTTGTTTTGTTTGCTTGAGAAAGGGTCTCACTATGTAGTTCAGGCTGGCCTCAAACTCACAGCAATCCTCCTGCCTCAGCCTCCCGAGTGCTGGGATTAAAGCTGTGTGCCACCATGCCCGGCTGGCTGTGCATTGTGGTGCATAATAAATGCCCCCTGAAATCTGGTTTTCTTTCTCTCTGGCCCTTTGTATGCAGCTCTGTCCCCGGCCAGCTGCCCAATGCACCTGTGGGACTTCATCAGCGCTTCCTCCAGCCCTACCAGCTGTAGCACTGTGTCCTCTGGCAGGGCAGGGTACTCTGGATTATTCATATGGCGTCCAGGGTACACTTACTCTTCTTGTACTGTACGTATTTGTGTCTGGTGCTAGAAGGCATCTAATAAATATTTGCAAAAAGAAACAAAGGGTGTCCATGTGGGCCTTGGCAGAAAGTGCAGGGCCAGTTTTCCCCTATTTGTGGGTGGGATCTGGAAGACCTGTAGCAGAAGTGGCAGAACTTGGTGATGACATCTGGACTGCGGTGGGACAGGCAGGTCAGTGGCAACCTGGAGTGTCAGTACTCATAAAACTGTTGTGCTTGGAAAAATCAGTGATGACTTGGACGGGACTGGAGGGACAGGAGAGCTTCATCAGCTGTCATGTGGTTACCATGGAGAAGCTGCATTTCCAGAAATCAGCCTGAGTCAGAGCTGGGAGCAGACTAAGGACTGGAGAGCACACAGGTCTGCCCGCCCCGGCACGGGGGGCTCTCTATGCCGCCGGAGTGGAGGCCTTGCCCCTTAGCCTGTGCCTGAGGCTGGCTGAGCTGTAACAGGTGGGATCTGAGGGCCTGGAAAGGGGGTGGAGGCAGTGGAGGGCCAGGGTCACAGTGTGCCTGGGCCTTGAAGAAATGGCTTCTGATTTCTCCAGGCCTTCCCCACACTGTTCGGGCTGCCAGCCTGTCACCTGCTGCAGCCCCAGCTCCCCAGAACTCTCTCCTCCTAGGAGGTCACTTCCATTTTCTTAGCACCTGCATGTTTGCCCTGCCCCCGAGGTCCCCAATATTTCAAGACTGATGACAGAGACCTAGCCATCTATTTCTTTCTTTTTTAAGAATTTTTTAAATTTTTATTTTTTTTCTTGTTTCAGAACTTTTGTTTGTTTATTTATTTATTTTTATGGCCCTCTCAGCCTGCCCTGAGGGCAGGGCTGGCGCAGCATGGGGTGCCGGGGATCGAACCGCGGTCCCTGCAGCCGCCCAAGCTTTCCCAAGCAGGCACTTTAGACCACTGAGCCATCCTGCCGGGCCCCCCTAACCATCTATTTCTGCTCCTCAATCCCTTCTCCATGGATAAAGTGTTTGCCTCTGATGCTGACTTCCTTAGTGGAAATAACAGCACAAGATGTCCTCTGCTCCACTAAAAGAAGACTTTAAATCCTCAGGCATATGGTGACCATGTCACAGCTTGCTTTCTTTTTCTTTCTTTCTTTCTCTCTCTCTCTCTTTCTTTCTTTCTTTCTTTCTCTCTCTCTCTCTGTCTCTTTCTCTCTTTCTTTCTCTCTTTTTCTTTCTCTCTCTGTCTCTCTCTTTCTTTCTTTCTTTCTTTCTCTCTCTCTTTTTCTTTCTCTCTCTCTTTCTTTCTTTCTTTCTCTCTCTCTGTCTCTTTCTCTCTTTCTTTCTCTCTTTTTCTTTCTCTCTCTGTCTCTCTCTTTCTTTCTTTCTTTCTTTCTCTCTCTCTTTTTCTTTCTCTCTTTCTTTCTTTCTCTCTCTCTCTGTCTCTTTCTCTCTTTCTTTCTCTCTTTTTCTTTCTCTCTCTGTCTCTCTTTCTTTCTTTCTTTCTCTCTCTCTCTGCCTCTTTCTTTCTTTCTTTCTTTCTGACAATGGAAATTGAGCTCATGACATCGCACTTGCCAGACAGGTGCTGTGCCACTGAGCTACATTCCTGACCTGTTCTTTTTTGTTTTTTGAGACAATTGTCTCGCTAGGTAGTTCAGCCTGCCTCGAAGTCACTAGGTAGCCCAGGCTGGCGAGGAGCTTGGTGGGCCTCCTGCCTCAGCCTCTGGAGTGCTGCGGCCACACCCAGCACTGCACTGGTAGGAGCGTGTGGCTTCCCGCTTCTGCCTGCATAGCTGGCCCAGGCAGCAGGGTGCAGCTGTTTCTGACAACAAGCTGAGCGATTCCTCAGTGTGGCTGGGAAGGTGGGGACCAGCAGGAGTAACGTTTCCCCACGATTCTCTTTTTTATAGAGTGCTTTCAAACTCGTCATCTTAACTGACCCTCGAGATGACCCTAGGAAGGGTGGGCGTGTGGTCATGCCCATAATCCCAGCACTCAGACGCTGAAGCAGGAGATTCGCTGTGAGCTTGAGGCCAGCCTGGGCTACCCAGTGAGCTCAGGGTCAGATTAGATTACATAGCAAGATGCTATCTCAAAAATAAAAGTGAAGAACAAAATCAATGAAGATTAAACAGCAAGCTTACGAGGGGCCTACTTAGGCGCATTTGGTTGGTGGGAAGTAGGCTCAGAGAAGTGACGGTTGCCAGCCACGATAACACCACCAAGTGGCAATGCCAAGCCTCAAACCCAGACCCCATGTCTGGAGCTAAGCGTGTGCGGGAACTTTTGTGCTCTGAAGGCAGACAGAGGAAAATGAAGCCGAGGGCGTGGCCTCATGGGTGGCGATTCCTGGGCAGGTTGGGCAGCCCTTGGTGAAGCCCTGCATGTGGGCACTGTGGCTCTGGGGCCCCTCCCACCTTGCTGCAGGGGCCCTGGCAGAAGCTCCAGGGTCTCTCTGGAGCCAGGTTCTCCTCGGTACCTCAGGTTATTTTCAGCAGCAATTTGAGCCCAGGGTCCCTCAGCCTCCCTGGGCCCAGCGGGCCTGCGAGGGCCGGTCAGCACCCTTTGAACACGTGCAGCTCCCTCCTGCAGGTCAGGGTCCCCTGCCATGGACAGCCTCCGGTGATGATGGACTGCTGGCCCCAACGCACGTATTATTATGGAATGGCTTTATTACACTCTAAATCTCTCACTAATGTGCCGCCGCTTAATCCCTTTATCCAATTCTCAGTCTCTCGGCCTTGCCCAGGGTGGGGCGCAGGCTCTGCCTCTCTGCCTCCACTGCTGGGGAGCACGCCGTCCCCTCACAGCCCACTCTGAGGTCCCTGTTCTCTTTCCTGCAGCCAGGCTGAGGCGGGGCTTCTGTGGTCCAGCTCCCCCTGAATACGGACAGCTGTGTTCCCAAACTTTCCCAGCTGCTCGCAGCCCTAGTCCTGCCAGTTCCCTCACTGCTGCCGGGCCTCGTCCTTCCAGTCAGTCCTGGGCGCATCCACCTTCCTCCCTCAGAAGCACCTGCTGCTTGCCACTGCCCGTCCGGCCTTCCTCCTCCACGCCAGCTCCTCTTCGGTCCCCCGCGCTCGCGCTTGGCCTGGGCCGCGGCAGCCTCGGCCTCCTCCTCCTCCTTCCGGCCTCCCGGCCTCCCGTCCTCCCGGCCTTCCCCCTTCGTGCCTCACGCCTGTCTAGTAGCCGCCGCTGGCCTCTCCCTCCCCTCCCGACCGCTATCTCTGTCTCTCCCAGTATCTCTTCCTGAACGTCCCTCCCCACTCTGACACACCAGCCGGTAAGGCAGCCAAGGCTTCCTGCTGTCAGCTGGGGAATAGATAAAGATAAATGATATTATGTTAAATTCCACTTAATGACAAATTTTTAATTTTCTGAACATGGTCATTTTCTGGCTAGTGAATCAAGTGGAGGGAGCTAATTACATGAAGATCTGAACAAAAATAACTCCTAATTTTCAAGGATAATGGAAGAGAAATGTTGGAGATTAATGGCACTATTTATCTTTTTTAAATTTCTATCTTTCTCTGTGATAGCCGTGCTCCCCAAGGAAAATATTCATAAAATGAAATTGAAGTCGTAACTTAATAGGTTATTAAAATTTTTGAGTGCATATCACTTTCCTTCCGCAGCACTGTAAATTTAAATTGAAGTTTGCGGCTCCCCGAGTCACCAGCGGAGTTTTTTTTATGATGGCACAATAGAGAGAAACATGCATCTTTGTCAGGAGGTATTTGCTAGTCTAATTTTATGGCAGGCCGGATTATCAGGCGGGAATGGCAGCGCCGGGGAAGCTGACAAGCCCGCAGCCGGCAGCCATGTGTTTCCATTAGCGCCCCGAGCCGTCGGGGCTCCTCCGGACTCTCATTTTCCACTCCAGTCTTTTATCTTGATTTAAAGCGAGGGCGCCCAATATTCAGGGCCTGTCATTTTTCTCTCTTGCACACTCTCAGGGCTCTTCCTCGCGGCTCCCCTCCCACTTCCGCGCTCAGGGCCTGCTCCCTTTCATCTCGGGCCTCCAGCCGGCCGGCCTCCTGCTCCTCCGCTGGGCCCGGCCGGCCGGCCAGGGCTCCACCTGGGAGGAACGGGAGGAAGGAAGGGCAGGAGTGGCTGGGCAGTTATAAATTTGAGTGACGACTGCTCCCCGTGGGCTCATGGGCCCTGGAGGCTCCACTCCCAGGCCCAAGCCCATCAGGCCCCTAATTGGGTGTTAATGCGGCGGCGGGGAGGGGAGGAGCAGGAGGAGCACTGGGCGGCTCCCTGGCCTCCATCTCCGTGCCTAGGCAGGCCTCTGGCTTTGTCTCTGTAACCCACAACTATAAACCCAGAGGGAACCTTGGAGTCCTGGCCTAGGCGAGCAACGCGCGCCCCTGGGCCTTGCTCCGGTGCTCACTGCCTGGGATGGAAGCTCCTTCCACCTTGCTGTGGACCTGGGTACCCTCCAGGGCACAGCCTTGGCACCCTCAGCCCCCTCCCAGTCAGGTGTGGAGCACACTGTGGCTCCCCTCCCCTGCCCTGCCCCTCCGTTCCCCCTCTCCCCTCCTCCTGGCTCACTCAGTTCCACCTTCTCCCACCCCTCCTGCCTCACAGTGACCTTTCACAAACACCCTAGATCCCAAAGCCTTCCTGCCCTGCTCAGAACTCCCTCCGTGTCCACAGATTGGACAGGTGTGCCCGAGGCTCACCACCTGGCCCTGGAGGATCAGCTCAGATCAGGCGGTGCCTTTGTTCCTGGGGGGCCACTAGCAGTGCCCTCTGCCTTGAGCTCCACCCTGGCGGGTCCCTTCTCTTGTCCGGCTTCTCCAGGGGCCAGAGGAGCATTTGTCACCTTTACCCAGGCCTGAGGTGGGAGCAGCAGTGGCTCTGGCTTGTACCGTGCTGGGCAAGGAAACTTCTACTCAGCTCACACACCTTACTCGCTGGGTCACATCCTGTCCCCAGGGTTCCATGCATGTAGGGGAGACCCCTGGATAAGGCCGGCAGGCGGCCTGTGGAGAACCGTAGCAGGCTGGCGCTGCCCTCCGCTCTCTGGCTTATAGATGGGGAAACAGGCTCAGCCAGAGTGGTGGCACCCAGTTTCTTCCGGGACTGAGGGAGGTGACTGAGACTCATGTCCAGGCATCTGGACTCTCGGGGCCTCCCCAGTCTGGCCCTGGGGTTCAAGCCCATGCTGCCACTGGCATAAATTGCAACAGTGTTTTTAAATTGCAGGGCCTTGGGCCTGGTGGGATGGCTCAGTGGTCTAAAGCACCTGCTTGAGGAAGCTTGAGCGGCTTCAGGGACTGCGGTTCGATCCCTGGCACCACATGCTGCACCAGCCCTGCCCTCGGGGTGGGCTGAGCCGGCCATGAAAATGAGTGAATAAACAAACAAGGGTTCTGAAACAAGAAAATAATAATAAATAAAATAAAAAATTCTTAAAAAAAAATTTCAGGGCCTCGGTTTCTCTTCACCATGATGGAGAAAGCAATCCCAGACCAGCGTGGCTTCCTCAAGTGGGTTGGGAGTCGTGGGGGAGCCCAGGGGCAGTGGCAACACCCACTTGCCCCTGTGTCCCCCAGCACCCCAGCCGGCTTGGCACCCAGTCCTCTGTTCCCTGGCCTCCGTCGTGTCCACTGCTCTTGACCCCTCTCTTTTCTGGCCCCCACCATGGTGGCAGGCATGTTGCAGGCGTGTTTCAGGCAAGTGGCAGGCAAGTGGCAGTGTGCTGCAGGCGTGGCCATTTCCACTTGGCTGGCTGTGCCACACAGGTCAGGCGGCGAGTGGCCCGAGCTGCCCCCACACCGCGTTCAGCGGTGGAGCCGAGTGGAGGCGGTGCCTGGCTCCCCAGCCACAGCCTCTCGTTAGAAAGAAATTAAAAGCCACTCAATTTTGGCTAATATCCCTCCGAAGGCCTTTAACTCCACCTGTGACTAACCCATTCATAATCACTCCATTTTAGTGGCTCAGGCTGATGTAGCCTCAATTAATTTGGGAGGAGAGATAATCGGCGCTTCCTTTGTCTCCCTCCCTGCCTCCCTTCCTTCCTGTCTCCCCTCGGCCCCCTGCCTCGGCCTCAGTCTTTCCCCCTCTTTGCTGTCTTCCCTCTCCTCCTCTGTCAGGTCCCTTTCTCTCTCTGCAAGTTTCTCTGTGTTGTACTCTTCTTGTGTGTCTCTCAGACTTTGTCTTAGTTTGTGCGTCCTCTCCCCGCCGCCTGCCTCTCTGCCAGCTCTGTGTTTGTCTCTTTTCCTGCCCTTCACCCATTGCTCTACCTGTGGCGACCTCTGCCCTCCTGCCTGTAGCTCGCCCCGCAGTTGCTTTGGGTTACCACTTCTCCCGGGCCCCTGCGGGCCGGCCCGCTTGCCCAGCTCCCTTGCTGCGGCTCTTTCCGGCCCGACCCCCCCCTCTTCGCTGCCTCTCTGTTTCCACTGCGGTATCTCTGGTCCTCAGCTTCCTCCGGGGTCTCCTGGCGCCTTCGGTGTCGGCCTCCTCGCCGCAGCGCCCCACCCCTGTGTACCCTCCTTCCTTCTGCCTGCTTCGCTTCTGCTCTTCTGCGCTCACCTGCGCCCCTCGCCTCCCCAGCACCCTTCCCCCACGGCCCAAGCCCCCCTCCCCCTGGCCCTCCAACCCCACCAGTCCGCAAGTCTTTTTGTCTTCTTTTTCCCTCTCGATCATTATTAATGATAAAAGCTCAGACATCACATCAGTAATTTCTGAGTGAGTTTTTGCAATGAAACTAGGGCCTTCTCAGCCCCTCCCGAGTCCCACAAATTTTACTTTTGTAATTTCACGCCTCTGGTTATCACCACACTGCTCTGTCCCTCTCTGCCTCTCAGCTCCCCTCCCTTCCCCCCTCCCCCCCGGAGAGAGCACTTAAACTTGTTTTCATTCCCTTATTCTTTATTTTTTTAATGTCCACTCTCTCCGGAGTCAGTAATGTTCTTCCTCTCTTTCCTCTCCCATTTTCTGTTAATTCTGCGCCATCTGCCTTAGCATCTGTTAAAAATAAAATTTCCCTCACACAATGAGAAGCCTCTGTGCTCCTCCCCTTCCCCTGCAGCCCCCCAGGTTTGGTGCTGGGACTGTCAGATGCCACTTCCTCTCCTGGGATCCTCCCCTCCCCCCCCAGTCCCTGTCTGGTTTTCAGAAGCCACGGAGCTGGGCGAGCAGGAGGCAAGGAGGGAGGGGGAACTTTGAGGGGCTGGGTGGGGTGCAGAGGAGCCGGCTCCCCCCATCTGCCCCTGGGACCCTGCCCGGTGGAGCCCAGGAGCCAGGAGTCAGAGACTGAGCACCTGCTCAGGTAGGCAACAACAGGTGGGCAGGCGAGGAGAAGGCGCTGCTCTCCCGGAGGGAGGCTGCGAGCCCATCCGCCCGCTCTTTTCTAAGCTGTTGGACTGGGGTGCTGGTAGGAGCGCGTCTGGGAGAGGAAGGGCACCCCAAGGCCTGGTGGCCAGCCCCAGCACGGGTGGCATGTGATGGTCACAAGGTATCCTCAAGACTGGATGTCCTGGATCCTTCCCTGTATCTGCAGGGGCTGTGCGCCTGTTCCCAGGCTCAGCTGGGGAAGGAGGGAAGGAGTTAGCTGGCTCTCATGCCCTGAAAACTCTGCAGGCGAGGCAGGGCGCTCTTGGGCGGAAGTCAGCTTCCCAGAGGGTCTGAGGTTGTGTGTTTGTGCGCATGTGGGCCTGTGCCTGTGAGACTATGGCTTCTGGTCTCCACTGAGCTATGCAGGTTTGTCTGAGAAGTACGTGTGTGTGTGTGTGTGTGTGTGTGTGTGTGTGTGTGTGTGAGAGAGAGAGAGAGAGAGGGGGAGAGAGACATCTAGGTTTTGACTGATTTTCTTGTTGTCATCCTATGTCCCACTATAATTCTCAAGTACAGGTATGGAGCATGTCACAGTGGGTGTGTGGCAATACCTCTCTGCATGACAGCATGTGGCAGTGTGCTATATATCGTGCTCATCTACCCCTGTCTATGTAAATGGTGAATTGCAGAACAAATGAACAAAAGAAAAGCCCTCATTTTCCTGTGTGTAACTATCTGGGTGCACTTAGGTGTGCAAGCGTTCCAAGCTTTGTGTATCTGTACCTTCCCTGCCACTGAATCTGTCCTGTGATGTCCGTCAGGTGTGGCTCACTCCGTGTGCACCTTTCCTTGGCGTGGGGAGCTTTGCACGTGGCCACTGTCGGGCTGGCACTTGTGTGCAGGTTGTTTTATTTCTAAGTAAGGTGGTCAGTTTGGGGCCCTGTTTCTGTAGGAGGATGCTACTACTTCTCAGGATGCGCTTGAGTGTGTGTGTGTGTGTGTGTGTGTGTGTGTGTGTGTATGTACGTGTTGCATTCTTCCTTTGACTCAGGGCCATATGGATGTGTAGGTACCTGAGGGTTAGCCAGGTCAGACATAGGTACACAAGCACACAGTTATGTTGTTATGTCTGGTAAGGTCATCTGGGATAAGATTGTAAATGGGCAACCGAGGCAGCTTGGCAGTGGGGTGGTGACACCGGCTTTGATGCCCAGTGTCTTGACCTGCTCCTGACGGGGTCAGGGACAGCAAGTTGTTAAACACTTGGAGTTTGCACATCTGTGAAGCGAGGAAGGTCATCTATGGCACAAGGCCACCAGAGGATTGGGGCAAAGCTGCCGACCAGCTCACCTGGGCCCCCATGTTAATGACAGTAACACATTTGTAAATGCTTGCTGTCACCCATCTGCTTCCTACACTCCTCACATGGGCTGCAGAAGGATCCTTGTCATTTATAGGTGCAGAAACCAAGGCACAGTGTATCACTGACCAAGATCAGAAAGCAAGGGCTGGGACCTCCAGGAACTGCTGCTGTGCCATTCGTGTGAATGCGGTTGTGTGCTTGGGGGGCTTCAACCCCCTCGTGGGGTCTCCTCCTAGGCCACCGTTTCCCCTTGCTCCCACCTCATCTGGGTTGACACTGTCACCCTGTCTCTGGCCTGAGGACAGTAGCAGCATCCCTGAAACAGATTTTCACAAAATGTCTGGACCCTGCTGTTTCCTCTCCCCTTTCTGTGCCCTGCCTCAGGCACCCAGGCAGGGAATTCCAGGTGCCGGGCCATGCCAGGCATGGTGCCCAGGGCCTTTGTGGCTGTTTCCTGCAGCCAGCGAGACTGAGACGTGGCTCTGAGGCTTCTAGGGCCAACCCAGAGAGTATGGAGTCCTGGGCCCTCCCACTAGGCCGCCGCTGTCCAGGGTCCTGAACCCTGGCCCGCAAAGGAGGGAGGATAGCAGTGGAGTTCAGGCATCCAGCCCTTGGGAGGTGGGGCCTGCCCATTTCAAAGATGAGAAAACCAAGGCAGAAATGTGAGGAGCTAGAGGGTGGACAGTCAAGGGAGATGCTCTGCATAGACTTCTCACCCTCTTTATTTACAACCAAGAACACATTCACGCATCACATGTGCATGACAGGAACTTTGAAAGAGGCTGTCTTCTTTCCTTAGTGACAGAAACATTCTTCAGGACAAATGACCCAGGTTCTTCAAAAAAAAAAAAAAGTCACTCTTTTTTTTTTTCTTCTTTTTTGGTGGTACCAGGGATCAAACTCAGGACCTTGTGCTTGCCAGGCAAGCACTTATTCCACTGAGCTCTCTCTGCAGCCCCAACTTTCTTTAAAAGAGAAAGAGGGAAACATCTGAACACATTGCTCAATGGCCCTTCTTCAGTTCTTTTCTTAAATCTGATGTGGAAACTTTGAGCAGAGACTTGATATTTGATATCTTTTGTTACATGTGATAATGATATTGTGTGTACAGTTTGACACTGTGTGTGCAGTTTGTGTGCACTGTCAGAGCTGAGGAGACAGAGGCTTTTCGAGGCTTAGAACTGTGAGGTCTTTTTTACTTTTTCTGATACTGTACCCAAGGAGCACTTACCTATACCTCTGATCATTTTTTGTTTCATTCTGTGACAGGGTCTCACACAGTGGCCCAGCTCAGCCTTACACATGTGACCCTCCTGCCTCAGCCTACCAAGTCCTGGGATTATGACTGTGCACTGCTGGATACAGCTTTGTGTGTGTGGGGGGGGGGACTAGGATTCAAACTCATGACCTTGCACTTGTCAGGCAGGCACTTGTGCCTCAGAGCTATCTCCCTGGCCCCTGGACCCAGCTTTGTAAGGATTTGTCTCTAAAGGAACTGTTAAGTGCCTTTCCCAGAATTCCTTAAGAGCCCCCCTTCTTCAACTCCTCTGCCACCCACAAGTGGTGACTCTGCTGTGCCTGTAGCTAGGTGTGTCTGTGGGCCTGGCTCACTGGCTTTGCCTGCTGGCGTTGGTGTGCATGCCGGCCCTCTATCTCAATGGCACTTGGGTGGCAAGTTTTGAATGACTAGTAGATGCCAGGCTCTATAATGATACCCCACAACATTTTAAATTCAGAGCATCCATGACAGGGAGGAATTGCCCTCCCAGTGTTGAAAATGCAGGAGGTGAGGCAGGGAAAGTAACGCATCTGTGGCCTTAAGGCCTGCAAGGAGCGGAAGTGGCACCCGGCACCCTGACTCCATCCCTACTGTTCTTGCTAATTGGCTGAACCCCAGTGGCCTTATTAGTTTGTGCCAGGTTCTGCCTGAGCATGCGCACCTGGGGTGCATGGGGAACCGTGTGGGCCCGGGACATCCCACAAAGGTAGGAGATGTAGGTCGTGAACCAGGAGGGAGTGAGGTTGACCTGAGCCAGTCAGCGGGAATTGTGACTTGTACCAAAGGTTCACGCGGCCTGAAGAACTTGCCTGGTAACAAGGTGGGGTGCGTGTGATTTTGCAGTCGCAGCTCTCCCCTCCCGGCGATGTGACACCATCTGTCAGGCACCCCGAAAGCCTCTGTCTCCTCAGCCGTGACAGCGCACACAAACTGCACACACAGTATTTGATGGAGCAGGAATTCAGTTAAGAGTGACCTCCGTCTCTGAGGGAGGGGCGCAGCCCAGTGGCCTCGGGCCGAGCGTGGCCTCAGGCCCCACGTCCACTGCTCAGCGAGCCTGGGCCACTGTCCTGGCCTGGTCTCCCTTTCCCTCTGAGAGGTGATCATAACGGCCGGGTGAGACCGTGTGTGAAGTGCTTGGCAGAGCACCTGGAGTACATTACGTGCCCAGGGAAGCTGGCGGGTTTCTCGGTGCCACGCATCTTGCAGCTCTCCTCTTGGAGCTCCATGCCCGCGCTGTGCAAGGTCTGATGTCCTGACTTAGGCTTCTCCACTCACTGCCTACTGCCTCTCCAGAGCTGCCTGCTGAGCCAAGCGTTCTGGAAGCCGGTGGGCGAAGCTGGGCGTAGGAGGCCTAAAGGAGAGTGGCAGCACCAGTGTCCGAGGCAAGAGCAGTGTGTGGGAGCTGAGGGGCTGGAGTACCTGCCCCAGAGTCCCCTTCCTCCTGTCACGTGCAGAGGTTGTCAAGATGCTGGATGACTTTGTCTGTGGTCTGGAGATGTGCAGGGGATGTGAGGACTCCTTGCATTGTGGGGAACCTTAGGGGTATGGGTGGGGTTGCAGAGTGTGGAGAACGACTGCGGCACAGTAAGGACGGTGAGCGGTGACGATGGGGCCAAGGGTGCCTTCATGAGACCTCACAGGCGTGACCTCAGTGACTGGGTGTGCTCACCTAGGTATCTGCTTTAGTTTCTGCGAGGTGAACTCAGGGCTTTCCACTGCACCTCCTTTTTTTTTTTTTTCAGTACCAGGGATTGAACTCAGGACCCTGCGCTTGCCAGGCAAGCGCTTATTCTACTGAGCTATCTCCCAGGCCCTTCATTTTGTTTTCTGAGTCAGAGCCTAGCTAAGTCATGTTGCCAGTCAGTGTCCAGCCAAGGCATTCTCCTGCCTCAGCCTCCCAGAGTGCTGAGGTTAAAGGCAGCTACTACCACTCCGGCCGGGTGGGCGTGTCTCGGGTGGAGGCATGGTGAATGTACCCTTTACTCTCTCAGGATGTGGGCGAATTGGCAGGAAAAGCACTCATAAGATTCTGTGAGGACAGCTCATGATCATGCCAGGGTGGGCAGCACCCAGGCTGTGGGATCCTGTTGGTGTGTGTGGTAGGGAACCAGCCACAGGCTGATGGAGTGGTGGCAGGGACAGAGGCTGCTGTCAGCAGGTGCCACATGTGAAGAGCCTGGGCCCCTCTCCTTCTCCACAATTACAGGTTTTCTTTGGAGACCATGGCAAGTTCAGCTTGGTGGTTCAGGGACAACTCTCCTGTGCCACCCGAGGCCCAGGCCTCTGCTGTGGTGTCATCCCTGCCCGCACCATAAGGTCTGGTGGGCACCTGAGGTTCTCGCATGGGCCATCCCTTCCCCAATAGTCCTTTTGGAGGCCTCTGAGAGGTAGCCAGACTCACAGTGGGTCACTATCTAAGGGGCCAGGGAAGCCAAAATGGTAACACCAGAACAAATTCTTGAGCTGGAAAGTAGCTTAGTACTTGCACAGAGACTTTCAGACCCTGGTTCAATCCCCAGCACTTTAAAAAGAAATCCAACCTGAATCTTTGGATTCACTGTTTCATTGTCTGTATTCTTTGTGTGAAAACAAAGGAGGCCTCACATGGCGGTACACACTTATCATCCTCCCATCACTCAGGAGGCTGAGGCAGGAGGATCCCCATGAGTTTGAGGCCAGGTTGCCTACATTTGAGATCAAACCCAACCTGAACTGCACAGATACATATAGGCCTTTCCAGGGCCACCACAATCACATGTGCAGGTACCTAGATTCTGGCCAGAACAATAAGCTTGGAATTTCTTTCCCCAGTGATGGGGATCGAAACCAGGCCTTGAAATTGCTGCAGATAACACTGCGCCACTTCCTGGCCCAAGATCCACTTCATGTTCTTCTGCCTCCCCTCTCTCTGCACTGAGGACTGAGCCTTGACCTTCACTTGGGCTGCAGCCCCAGACTCTTCTTTACGTCATGTTTTGAGACAGGTCTAAGTGGCTAATGCCCAGACGGTGCTCAAACTTGCCATCTTCCTGCGTCAGCTAGTGCTGGGACTGTAGGTGTGCAGAGCCCATTCACAGCGAAAGGCAAGGACTAGCAGCATCTTCTTTGCATAGAAATAGACAGCGTACGACTCTTTGAGAAGACAGTTTGACAATGTGTGCCCAAATATAAAATGTATATTTTAATTTTTTATTCTTTTTCAAAGAATTTTAAAATTTATTTTATTTTTTTCTTGTTTCAGAACTTTTGTTTGTTTGTTTATTTACTTATTTATTTACTTTTATGGCCAGCTCAGCCTGCCCTGAGGGCAGGGCTGGCACAGCATGTGGTGCCGGGGATCGAACCGCAGTCCCTGCAGCCACCTAAGCTTTCCTAAGTGGGCGCTTTATTTTTTATTTTTATTTTTTATTTTTTATTTTTTATTTTTTTTATTTTTTTTATTTTTTTGTCTTTTTGAGACAGGGTCTCACTATGCAGTTCAGGCTGGCCTTGAGCTCACTTTGGTAGCCCAGGCTGGTCTCGAACTCACACTGATCCTCCTGCCTCAGCCTCCCGAGTGCTGGGATTACAGGCGTGCGCCACCGCGCCCAGCTCTATTTTTTTTTTAGAGTATCTTTTTTTTTTTTTTTTT
>PVJA010005170.1:0-65074 GCA_004027025.1 Myocastor coypus | reverse complement strand
TTATACAATAATTCCATTTTAAAGAATTTACCCTGAGATAATTGCATAAATTCAAAAACATCTGTTCCCCTACACATTCCTCTCTGAGTATTTAAAACAGTATGAAAAGAATAATAAATAAATTAATTAATAAATAAGCATGAAATCAGAAACCTAGGGGCTGGAGAGATATCTCAGTAGAATAAGTGCTTGCCTGGCAAGCACAAGGGCCTGAGTTCAAGCCCTGGTTCTACAAAAAGAGAGAGAGAGAGAGAGAGAGAGAGAGAGAGAGAGAGAGAGAGAGAGAGAGAGAGAGAGAGAAAGAAAGAAAAGGAAGAAAGGAAAGAAGGAAGAAAGACATTGGAAACCTAAACATTTTATAATAGAAGATGGCCCACTATGTGTGACAGGGGACTGTGACGCAATGGCAAAAGCAGTTGCGTCACACTGTGCTTCTTGTTAGTGTTTTATTTTTGGGTACCGAGGATCAAACTCAGCGCCTTGTGCTTTGCAGGTAGGTGTTCACATTGCTGAGCCATCTCCCCAGCCCACCTTGTGCTTCTTAAAGCAGAATGCTATAGTATTACTAAAGTCAATGTCAATGTCACACTGCATAACATACATATGGTTCTCTTTATAGCCCATATCTATGTCTGTTTATTTAAAAGCAGGTGTCTAAATGGCAGCCGTGATTATGGGGCTCCTGCGGGTTTTAGTTTGGCTTTCTTTGTGTTTTCTGCACAGTTAACAGTCTTTCCAGTGAACATGGGTCTTTTTTTTTTTTTGTCTTTTTGAGACAGGGTCTCGCTATGCAGTTCAGGCTGGTCCTGAGCTCACTTTTGTAGCCCAGGCTGGTCTCGAACTCGCACCAATCCTCCTGCCTCAGCCTCCCAAGTGCTGGGATTACAGGCGTGAGCCACCACGCCCGGCTGAACATGGGTCTTGACAGAGAGGTCTTCTCTGTCTTACCCATGCCCACATGTGAGGCACAGTGACAAGCCAGCCCCAGAGGGCCAGCCCCAGGGGCACGGGGCCGGCACTGTGGCCTCGGGTCTCTGCCTGCCCTGGCCTGGCCTGGCCTGATCTGCGCTGTTCTGGGAGGCACAGAAGTGGGCACCTGCAGAAACCCTGGGCTCAGCACAGGTCAGGGGGACGCCAAGCAAGGGCCTGGGGAAGAGCCACCGCCAGCTCTGTCCATGGTGCTGTTTCCCGGGTAAGTGCTCTGGGCTGGTGTCCAGATTGAAGCCTTTTTGCTTTCTTGACCAAAAGTGCCTGAAGTCATTCTCCTTTAGGGACAAACACCACAAGACACCCTGAGGCCCAAAGCTTTCACTGCTTATCCCCGTATCAGTTCCTTTAGAGAAGCTCCAGCACCTCCAGGGTCTGGGCTGCAGGGCCCTTCCGCTTCTGGTAGTCAGTGACCAAACAGATCTTTAAAAGATGAAGGGCCCAAGCTTGGAAATGGTTACTCTTTGAAATGTGCTTAAGTAGAGCATTTAACAAAACAAGGGAGCCGGGCGTGGTGGCGCACGCCTGTAATCCCAGCACTCGGGAGGCTGAGGCAGGAGGATTGGTGCGAGTTCGAGACCAGCCTGGGCTACAAAAGTGAGCTCAAGGCCAGCCTCAACTGCGTAGTGAGGCCCTGTCTCAAAAAGCCAAAAAAAAAAAAAAAAAAAAAAAAAAAAAAAAAAAAAAAAAAAAAAAAAAAAAAAAAAAAAAAAAAAAAAAAAAAAAAAAAAAAAAAAAAAAAAAAAAAAAAAAAAAAAAAAAAAAAAAAAAAAAAAAAAAAAAAAAAAAAAAAAAAAAAAAAAAAAAAAAAAAAAAAAAAAAAAAAAACAAACAAGGGAAGTGTACTTGTAAACTTTTTTCTAGGTGGTCTTGTTGAATAGATCTTCACAGGCTGGGAGTTGGCCAAGATGTGAGAGGCCTGGTGGTAAAGGTGACATTTGTTGCCACCCACTTGATTACAGCCCTATTTTTTGTTGTTTTCCCAGAGCAGTCCTCCCAGAGCACCCAGCCAGCCAGTGGGCCGGCTTTCTGCGAACCTGCAGCCTCTGGAAGCAGCTAAGAATCCGCTGAGCGGCTTGTTCTCCACCTTTTGGTGGATGCTATTTTATCGCCAGATTGAACTTTCAGTCCTCTGCCTTTGAGAAAGTTTAAAAACTAAGGTCACTTCTGTCTGCAGCCTACTCTTGGGCAGCCTCCACAGCAGCCACAATCACAGCAGAGCCGGGCTGCCGCGCTCTGCACATGGATTTTCTGGGTGGGTTAATGTTTTAAAGATCATAATACCAACAGTGATCATCTGGGTTTTGACCAGGAAGTTGTCTTTGTGGACACTACCTGCATGGCTTAGTAAGTTGAAGGAAGTTTTTTGATTCTTTTCATAATTCAGTTTTGCGGGAGTGGTCTGTGGTCCTGCACTGAGGAGGACGAGGCAGGAGGAGAGCCTTGAGTTTGAGGTTAGCCTGGGCTATGTAGTGAGTTGAAGCCAGCCTGAACTACACTCTGAGACCTTGTCTCAAATAGACATTTAAAAAACCATAAATAGGCTGCTGAGATGGTTCAGTGGTCTAAAGCGCCTGCTTAAGAAAGCTTAGGCAACCGCAGGGACCATGGTTCAATCCCCGGCACCACTTGCTGCACCAGCCCCACCCTCAGGGCAGGCTGAGCCGGCCATAAAAAATAAAATAAATAAAAAGCCATAAATAAAATAGGTTTTTAAATCCATAAATATCCTACCAGGTAGAGGGTGCCCCTGTGTGGTTCTGCAAGGGAGAGATACTCTGCAAGGACAGTCTCCTCAGAATGTCTATGCTGAAACCCTAACCTGCCCCAGAGCAGTGGTAATCTGTTTGCCCTCCCTTCCATTAGAAGGCGTCAGCCTCTGAGGAAGCCCATCCTCGCTAGGCAGGGAGTGTGGCAGGGTCTTGACCTTGGGTCCCTGGCCTCCACAGCTGTGAGAACTAAACTTCAGTTGGTAAGCCACCAGGCCTACAGCATCCTGTTGCAGTGCCCAAGGGAAAGCTGTAGGAGTGTGTGCTGGGATCCCCTGTGATCAAAAGGAGGGGTGACCCCAACAGGGCAAAGAGACAACCAAGGGGCTACCAACTACCCCTGCTGTGCCCTCAGCTGCTACCATGCCAGTGTGCAAACCAGCACAGGCCAATGGCACCATAAAGGGAAAAGAACTGGCAAACCCTACTGATGTCGAAGGGCCCATATGGTGCAATCAGGAAAGCACATGGGATTGGACCCAGTGCAAGCCCGGTGCATTATAGGGTTGCCAGCTGGCCACCATCTCTATTGTTGAAAGGTACTGGGAGGTGTCTTTGAATCTGAGACATGTGAAGAAATTCCTTGCTTGACCTGATTTCTCTGGTGCAAATAATACAAGCTTTTCTGGCAGCAAATCCAGTGGCCACGGCATGACCTGGCTTCTGAGTCCCCCCCCCCCCCGCCGTGGTACCAGGGATCAAACTCAGAACCTTGCACTTGCTAGGCAGGCACTTATTCCACTGAGCCATCTGCCTGGTCCATGACCTGGCTTTTGGCCACCTCCTCAGTCCGTCCTTCGGAAGTCCTCACTCAGGACCCTTCTCCGGCGCCCTTTCTTCAGCTTCCTCACACCCATAGACCCTGTACTAAAATTAAAACAAAACAAACAAAAAAATGGAGGAGGAGGAGGAGGAAGAAGGAGGACGAGGAGGAGGAGGAGGAGAAGAAGGGGGAGGAAGAGGAGGAGGAGGAGGAGGAGGAGACGGAGGAAGAAGAGAAGAAGGAGGAGAAGGAAGAGGAGAAGCTGAAGCTGAAGCCTTCCGGGCGACCCCAAAGGGAAGTGCCCCCCACCCCCGGGGCCCGTGGTCCTTCTCCCTGCCCTGTTCACAGTCGCTGTGAGTCCTCTGCTCTCTGCGTGGCCACCCTGGAGCGCTCTTTCCCCACCGGTTGCCCCGCACGCACATTTTAGCTTAAGTAGGCCCTCGCAGAGCGGGCTGGTCTGGCAAGGGCGGGGCCTGCGTCCACCCCGAGGCCCATACGGTGGAAACAAGCAGAACCCCGCCGCACTGCGGCTGTGACCTCCGGGAGTGGGGGCACACAGCAGGGCACACAGCCGGGCACACAGCCCGACTCGCAGGCAAGCGAGGGCCGGCGCCCCCTGGCGGACAGTGGCGTCCAGCGACTCCCGCCCGCGGCCATGTCCGGTCAGGAGCAAATGGGAGCTGACAGTCATTTGCTTAAATCTTCTGCACGGGCTCTGCGCGTTCCCCCAGAGGATACCCCGAAACAACAATTATGTGAAGTGTCACGCGCTCCTGCCCCTGGGCTACC
Organism: Myocastor coypus; assembly: GCA_004027025.1. Lineage (NCBI taxonomy): Eukaryota > Metazoa > Chordata > Mammalia > Rodentia > Myocastoridae > Myocastor > Myocastor coypus. The sequence goes on along the minus strand of PVJA010005170.1, from coordinate 60,766 downwards.
AACAAATGAACATTAAATCTATTAACAGCAAAGAGAATTAAATGTTTACTTTTCCGAGAAGGGGAGAGGGGCTGGGGGGGGGGCGGCCAGAGCACCTGGGAAAGGGCGGCGGGGCTCGGACCAGGACTGGACGGGGCTGGCCCGGGCAGACAGCGGGCAAGAAGGTTCGTGGCCGGGCAGTAAAGCAGGCACAAAGCGGGGAAAGGCTGTGGAGGGACAGGCACCACGGGGAGGGAGACTGAGGCAGGCAGAGGCGCGCTCCACCCCCAAATGCCACCTCCTCTTTTGGAAAAGCTACGCTAACTCCTCACCGTGGGTCCAGTCGTTATACACTGCAAACATAAACATTAAGCCCCGCTCCCCCCAAAAAATGAGCAAGCCTGAACCTTTCCCCAAGGTGTGCTGCGTGGGCAGGGGATACTCCATTGGCACTGCGGCGCGGGGACCATGGGCAACCTTGGGGCCTGACTCCCTCGGGGCCTCCAAGCCCACGAGGTGGCTTGGCTCTTTCATCTGCACAATGGGAGCTCTGCAAGTCACCTGTGCTTCCTGGTGAAGCCCCAGCCCGCCAGGAGGGTGACACTCCAGACTGAGCTGTGTGCCTCCCTGCAGCAGCCAAGAAAAGGAAGGTGACCATCACCTCCAGCCAGGGCTTGGAGGGGCTGGAGCAAGGTCAGCGGGAGGTCAGAGGGTCCTGGGGTAGGCAGCATGCCTGCTATAGCGGCAAGCTGGTGAGGGTCCGCTGACCTCTCCTTCCCTGCCCTGGCCCAGCCAGGAGTAGTCTGGAGCCTTTTCACTCACCAGGAAGTGCGCCTGGGCCTAGGTCCTGGCCCACCTCAGAGAGACTGTGGATCTGCTTGGCCCTGGCTGTTGAGAGCCTGTGTGCCAGCTGCGGCTGCATGCCAGGGCCCGTCATCAGTGTGTGAGTAGGCATGAGGACCCCTCTCGACACACTTGCCTGCCCCAGGAGCTCCTGCCGGACCACAGAAGCAAGGCTGTGAATTCTGTCACACCACTGCCTTCAGTCCACACAGTTCTGGCCTCACAGGGGCTCTGCGCTCAGACCAAACCAGGTGCTGCCATCAGCCCACACACTCAGACGGTGACTCCTTTCTGCCCCTGACACTTAGGTCCATCTTCCCATTACTTGGGGAGAAAAGGCACAAGGGTGGCCCAGAGGCTGTGCCTTCAACTGAGCTAAGCTTGCGGGGTGGTGTTTGTGGTACAGCTGACAAGAAAACGTGCGCGCATTTGTGTGTCTTTGAATGCGGACACACACATGCACAGAGCCTGTGTATTGGAGGGTTGTGTGCCAGTGTGGTTGTGTATGGCAAAGAGTGTATGGTGGGGCTTTTGGGGGTGGTGGTGAGTGCTATTTAAATAAAAAAGAAAGGAAGTGAATCAGGGTCGTTTCCATTTTAATTGTAAAACAGATAAGCACTAAACACTTTGAAAAAGTAAATGACTTGAGAATAATTACTCTCTATTACCCAGCGTCCCAGGGGGGCAGTTGGAGGAGCCCAGATGGCTACAAAAATGGGATTTAGCAGAAAATTGAAGACATTATTCACCGTAACACATTATCAATTACCTTCATATCAATTACAATAACCTTACATTAGTGAGGGGCCCCAGACCCTCAAGCCCTGAGACTAGGGTTGCCTCAGCCTGTGGGGGAGGGGTGGGGCCTGGAGAGGTGGAGCCCCTCCCAGCCTGCCGCTCTGCAGAGAGGGCCACGCCCCACACAGGGCCTGGGCTCCCGGATGCTCAGGTCTGAGCATCTAGGCTGGGAGTCCAGTGGAGTGGGAACTGGAAGCCAGGACAGGAGAGAGGCAGAGAGAGGAGGCCGGGAGGTGCGGAGGAAGAGCTGAATCTGAGGGTAAGCCTGAGGCAGAGGAGATAACCCCTACATTCCAGAGACTTGGAGGCTAAAATCGAAAGGCTCGAGGGCTGTGGCCACCTACTCTCAGTCCCCGCTCTCTGGGCTTCTCTCTGCAGCTTTTCCCGCCTCGACCACCCCAAAGTCTCCCAGACCAAGGTAGGGAGGGCCTGAGTGAAAAGGGGTGAGCCGGCCTGGCCTGGGAGCCAAAGGTTTGGGCTGTGATCTTGCTTGGTGCTGGGGTGGTGGGTGGGCAGGGCCGGATGTGAAGCCCAGGAGAGCAGAGCCCCGGCCTCCTCGCAGCCAGGCCTGCCCCTGGCCGGCTCCCACTCCCACATACTTGCTTTGGGGAGCAGCAAGCACACCCTGCTCCAGATCCTTCTGCCCCACATAGTGGCCCCGATGCCTGAGGCGTGACCAGTCCACGTGCAGATGAAATACACACGAGAGATTTTAAAGATTTAGTACAGAAAATATGTAAAATGTCATGTTAACACTTTTTTTGAGACAAGGTCTGGTTATGGAGTCCAGGCTGGTCCTGAACTTGCTGTGTAACCCAGGCTGACATGGAGTGCCCAGTGAGTCTCTTGCCTCAGCCTTCTAGTGCTGGGATTGGGATTGGAGGTGTGTGTTGCCACCCTGGCCAACTTGTTAATACCTAAAAAAAATTGTTGTTGTTTTTTTGAGACAAGGCCTCACTTCATAGTTTAGGCTGGCCTTGCACTCACTCTGTGGCCCTGTTGACCTCAAACTCATGGTGATCCTGTTTCAGCCTCGAGAGTACTGGGATTGCAGGGGTGCACCACAATATCACACCATACCACACCAGGGTAGAATACTTTTTTTTGTCTATGCAGTTCAGTTGCCTGGTAGTCCCAAGGGCCTGAGTTCAATCCTCAGTTCTGAAAAAACAAAAACAAAAACATCTCTATGCAGGTCAGACTGGCTTGAGCTCACTACATAGCCCAAAACAGTCTCAAACGCACAGCGATTCTCATGCCTCCACCTCCTGGGTGCTGGGATTGCAGGCGTGGACCACCGTGCCCAACACCAGAATATTTTTTTAAATAAATTTTTTATTTTATTTTATTCTTGTTTCAGAACTTTTGTTTTTTTTTTATTTTTATGGTTGGCTCAGCCTGCCCTAAGGGCAGGGCTGGCGCAGCATGTGGTGCCGGGGATCGAACCGCAGTCCCTGCAGCCACCTAAGCTTTCCTAAGCAGGCGCTTTAGACCATTGAGCCATCCTGCCGGGCCTGGCACCAGAATATTTTTAAAAAGTGGCTACATGTTAAAATGGTATCATTGGGCCTGGTGGGATGGCTCAGTGGTCCAAAGCGCCTGCTTGGGAAAGTTTGGGTGGCTTCAGGGACCGCAGTTTGATCCCCGGCACCACATGCTGCGCCAGCCCTGCCCTCAGGGCAGGCTGAGCCGGCCATAAAAATGAATGAATAAACAAAGGAAGGTTCTGAAACAAGAAAAAAATAAATAAATAAAAAATAAAAATAAAAAATGCTTCAAAAAAAAATAAAATAAAATGGTATCATTGGGGTGGGGAAGCAAAAAATAATAATACTAAAATGAAAGGGTATTATCATGGCTATATTGGTTGAAATAAAATATTTCATTAAAATTAATGTTACCAGCCAATGTGGCAGCACACACCTGCAACCCCAGCCTTCCAGGGCACTGAGGCAGGAGGACTGCAGGATGGAATCCAGCCTAAACAACTCAGTGTCTTGGGTGTTGTTGTGAAAGGAAACACAGGGCCAGTGAGATAGCTCAGTGGACTAAGTGCCTGCTTAGGCAAGCCAAAGGGCTGGGGTGGGTGTGATCCCTGTCACCACATGCCATGCTGGCCCTACCCGTGGGTGCACTAAGCCTGAAACCATGTCTGGGCGTGGTGGCATGTGCCTGCAATTCCAGCACTGGGGAGGCTGAAAACAGGAAGATCACTATGAGTTCGAGCTGCATAGCGAGACCTTAAAAAAAAAAAAAAAGGCATGAAAGGAAATATAAAACACAAAAAAGAAAGCCCAGCATGGTGCTGTACACCTGTAATCCTAGCACTCAGGAGGCTGAGGTGGGAGGATCACCAGGAGTTTGAGGCCATTCTGGGCTACATAGTGAGCTCAAGTCAGCCTGAACTTCATAGACAAACTCTATCTCAAAAAAAAAAAAAAAAAAAAAAAAAAAAAAAAAAAAAAAAAAAAAAAAAAAAAAAAAAAAAAAAAAAAAAAAAAAAAGAAAGAAAGAAAGAAAAAGAAAAAAGGGGTCAGCAAGATGGCCCCTTAAGCAGTCTAAAGTGCCTGCTTAAGAAAGCTTAGGCAATTGCAGGGACCACAGTTCAATCTCTGGCACCACATGCTGCACCAGCCACACTCCCAGGGCAGGCTGAGCCCACCATAATACAAAAAAAAAAGAGAAAAAAGAGAGGAAAAAAAGAAGCACCCTGGGTTTAATCCTCCATACTAAAAAAACAAACAAACCTGATTTCACCTACTTTTATCTTTTTACAAAAGTCACAGCTACTAGAGAATTTTATTTTATTATATTATTCTTATTATTTATGTCTTTTTGAGATAAGGTCTTGCTATGCAGTTCAGGCTGGCCTTGAGCTCACTTTTGTAGCCCAGGATAATCTCTAACTCACGCCGATCCTCCTGCCTCAGCCTCCCAAGTGCTGGGATTATAGGCCTGCACCACTACACCCAGCTCCAGCAGAGAATTCTCAATGGCACTTGTGGCTCACATTATCCGGGACAGTGTTGAGCCAGAGTCTCAGGGAGGAGGGGTTGGGAAATGGGGACACAATATGGGGGTCCCGCATTGGGACCCACCCCAACGGAGCTCTAGTTTTCACTTCAGTGAAAGGGGCTCCCCAAGGAACAGCCTTCTGAGATGGAGCGTAGGTGGGGGCTCTGGGCCTGGCCCACCCTCTCTAGACCTCCCCAAGGGCAGCACTGGATGTCAGCCCCACAGGCCATTCCTGGAGCCTGAGCAGGAGGTCCAGCAGCTGCTCACACGGGTTTGCACCATACTGATCCGCAGAGGGCCTGTGTGTGCGTACACACGCATGGGCACACACATATACAAGTCACCTGAAGGTATACACACACTGCCTGCTCACTTGCACAGTCTCCATGCATGTGTGCATGCATGCTCTGCATCCTGAGACACCTCTGCACACACCCATGTAACATGCACTCCCACTCCACCCTGAGCAGAGCAAGAGGCAGGCCCAGAAACATTGTCAGCTTGATTCATGGTGTGCCATGTATGTATGTCCAGGGGAGCACGAGCTCATCATGCCCCTCCCCCAGGCTGGGCCCAGAGGACTAATTGTCAGTAATGAGCTAAAAGGAGCTCAGAGTTGGCCTCCGGCGTGGATGAAGATGTTTCCAGGGACCAGCCAGAATCTGTCCTGCTGTTTTGTTGATAGAAAATCCATCTCCCCTGGTGTCCCCTCTCTGTCTCTGTCTCCCCTCCTGCGGCTCCCTCTCTGAGGAGTCCAGCCTTACTCCACTGCCTGCCTCTCCTGCAGGGCCCCTGCCCTGCTGAGCATTTGCTCCCCCTCCTGCCTTGCCAGGACAGTCGCCAGCCGCCAGCCGCCAGCCGCCAGCCGCCAGCCGCCAGATCAGGTGTCTGCTGCTGAGTGGGCCAGTGCCTAGGGGATCCTCTTCAATGGGGCCCACAGGGCCAATCTAAGGAGGCTGGCCTCAGCCGTGTCCAAGGGTGAACACTCCTCTGAAGTGCTCTGCCCAATGCCTGAGTGGACAGGGGCTTGGCCCCACAGATGTTTACAAGCAGAACACTGAGAAGGCTGCCGGAAAGACAGCCCTGCCGTAAGGGAAGCCGCACAGAATGACCCCTGAGGCCTCTCCTGAGATTATTAAAGTGGCTTGTAAATTACTAATGCATGCATTCACTGATATCAATTATTATGGCTAACATAGGTCAAGCACCTATGAAAGACCAAGTTTTTACAGTGTTAGTTATCTCCCTGCATCCTCACAGAATCCCTGCAAGGCAAACGTTATCCATCCACATCTTCTTTTGCCTTAACAGGGTTTTGCTATATAGTTCAGGCTGGCCTTGAACTCAGTGACCCTATTGCCTTAGCCTCACAAGTGCTAGGGTTCCCCAGTCCTGGAAAAAAAAAAAAAAGAAAGTGCTAGGGTTATTCGTGTGTGCCACCGTTCCCAGCTCCTTAGTCACATCTCACAGATGGCAAGCTGAGCTCAGCAAGGTTCAACTAGGTGCCCTGTCACTTGGTTTCACTAAAACCCACTCTCTCTCTCCACGAGCACTCGTCCTCCCTTGAGCTCCTGTGCTATTGCAGAACTGAAAGGGAAGGCCTCCCCCACACAGGGATTTGGGGGAAGCATGGCAGAGGGAGCAGGGTCTCCATCTGTTGTTGGTTGTTCTGCTTTTCCGAGACAGGGCCTCACTGTGTAAATCAGAGTGTGGCCTTGAACTCACTATGTAGCCCAGGCCTTAAACTCATTGTGATCATCCAAGCTCAGCCTCCCAAGCGCAGGGGCTAGAGGTGTGCACCACCAGGTCCAGTTAGGGGCTCGGTTTTGAACTGAGGGAAAACTATCCTCCTAAGAAACCCTTGCCACTCCTAAGTGGCTGTACGTCTGTCTTACATGTGTGCATGCAGGTCTATGTGGGCGCACACAGCCATGCATGTACACCTCTGCCCGGGACCCCGGGACACCTGAGCAGCCAGAGAGCCTGGGGTGGAGTGAGACACACTAGCTGTGTGCCACCCACAGTTCACATTAAATGAGGGCCAGGCCTGGGCTGGGGGAACTTTGGGAGCAAAAGGATTTTGGGGTCCTGTAGCTCGCCTAGGTCCTCACTCTGTATCCTCACTCATATTTGGGCAGAGGTAGGAAGAGAGGGAAAGGAGGGACCACGGCTAGAGTGGGAAGGGCAGGGGTGGCACCCAGAGATTGGGAAGCTGTTTATGATGCAAATATGTGTAAGAGCTCTGCGTTGTCTCCCTGGAGAAAGGAGCCTAAAATTGAAGCCTAATTATAACGAATGATTGTTAATGAGTTGTCTAAACATAATAGATGGAAAGAATTAAACACCAAGAAGAAACAGGGTTTCATTAGCACACAATAAAGAAACACAAGTGGGGTGCACAGAGCCCACCCCTATTGAGGAAGAATCCCTTCTCCCTGTATGGGCCTGCCAGGTGAGTGCAAGGCCAGGTCCTCATCTTAGGAAGCTTGGGTTCTAGGTGACCCTGAATGTTGGGGCCCCCTGTAGGAGCCTGTGGAACCCCAGAAAACACCCCACTCCTAGGTCAGGAGTGCTCGGGTGGCTGGGGCTTCTGCTGTGCCAGCCGCGATCCTTTGCACTTCCGCTCTCTGTGAGAGAAGCCAGGAGAGGACTCGCAACTCCTACGCCCACATGCATATGCCCAAGGGTCAAACTGTCACACTCACCTGAACTCAGAAGACTAAAGGACAGCAGAGATTACCTGGTGCAGCCAGAGTGACCTGACACCTGAGAGAGGAGCACACTCAGGCCTAGACAGTGAAGGGGAAAGTCCAGGTGTTCTGGTAGGGGTCTAGCTCCAGGGTGCCTCTGCAGAGGCATTCCTGACGGCTACATGGCCAGGTGCAAGACCACGCATGCGCCACACGGGCAACACTAGGCCCTAGACCCTCCTGAGACGTTGAAGGCTGCAGAGGGCATGCTCCTGTGGGGACAGCTGAAGCCCAGTACAGCGCCAGAGAAACAGGCAGAAGGCAGAGCAGAGCTGGTGCGATGTGGCCTTTGATGGACAGGTTAATGAAGCGCTTTATAAAGGTGCTGTAACTGCAGAGGCTGGCTGTGAGAGGGCTCAGCCACATACACGCATGTGCACCCTAGGGTGTGCACGCAGGGGGGCAGGAGCCAGGCCAGCCAGCCTCCAGGGTGGGCTTGCAGCCTGGGGCGGTGCCACTCCACGCCATCACCCTCACTCCCAGGGTTTCCAGGCTTTCCGTATCCCTGAGTTCCTCATGTTGTGATGGTCTTACTTTTCCAGAGGGATGGGACTAGAGTGCCGTGCACTCCAGGGTGGAGCCCAACGCTTTGCTGCTCCTGGTGGGCGGTGGGCAGGGGTGGTCAGTGTGGTAGGACGCGTGGGGCCTAGCTCATCCTTCCCCAGCCAGGCCGTCTCCCCTCCCCCACCTTCGCCCTTCTTTTGACCCCGCCCCCTTGGAGCCAACACTGATTGGCTGCAGCGTATGCAGTGCCAGCCAACCAGTCCAGCAGCGCCAAGAAAAGTTAATTTGGAGTTCTGGTCTCCTCCCAGGATGCATTTGGGCGGCCGCCCGTAATAAGATGCATAATTGCGGAGGCCTGCCAATGAAAGCAGGCTGGATTTAATTGAGTCAACGCATGGCCATTAATAATCTAACGGCAGGCCTCCCCCAGCCCACCCCACCCGCCATCATCTAGGGCTTTTTAGTCCCCAGTTCCCTGGGCTCACATCCCAGCCTGGCTCCCCTAGAATGCTGTGATAAGTCTGGCCACCCCTTCTCCCCTATGGTAACATACCGTGATCTGTGCCAGCACCCACCTGACCCCTGTCCCCTTCTAGTTTCTGGGCCAAATCCTGAGCTCCCGCCCTGGGCAGGCTTTGGGAAGGCCAGCAGACACCCACGCGTCAGCCCCCATGCTGCTTCCCAGTGGGCCTGCCTCCCATTGGTTCTCAGAGGCTTCCCATGTTCTCGGGTTCCTGTCCACGGCCTGCCCTAGCCAAGTCTGTCCCAGTACATGTGCTCCTGACTGGGCTCGCAGCAGCTTCCCAGAGTCTGCCCCTGCTGACCTGCTCTGCCCCTCTCCTGGCACTGTCTCTTCCTCCTCCTCCTCTCTCTCCTCATCACTGCTCACCTGACCTGCAGCTGTCAGACAGGGTGGTAGGACTGTGAGGCTTGATGCTGTGGGGTGACTCGGGGAAAGAAACTTAGCAAAATGGGGTTCTCCTTGCACTCCAGTGCCGTTGGCTAGCTGCACCGAGATAAGGGGACCCCACTCATGCACACACGAGCCCTGCCTGCCCACTTGCTTTGGAGCTTTAGGAGAAGCAGGCCAGTGATTCTGCTCAAAGATGGACACCAAGGTCTGGGGAGATAGCTCAGTAAAATAAGCACTTACTTGGCAAGCGCAGGGTCATGAGTTCAATCCTTGGTACCGCAAAAAACAAAAACAAACAAACAAAAAAACCAAACCCCAAAACAAAGATGGACACCAGCTTTTCCCACCTGCCCCTGCAGACACACGTCTGTCTACTAATCCCCAGGGGAAGCAAGGGCACCTAACACCCCTCAGAGTGGATGGGGGCAGGAAGGAATATGGGGTGCTCCTCTCCCAGCTCCTAGTCTCCTCCAGTATCTCCTCTATAGCAAGGAGAGGTCAGCTTGGTCCCCAGGCTGGCTGCAGGAGGGCCTCAGGCACCTGGAGGTGAAGCTTCTTAAGAAAGGTTAAGAGCGCTCCCACTCCTGTAAGTCAGGGAGGCCCAGGAAGAAGGGAGAAAGACCCAGGACCCGTGACTGTGCTGCATCGGAGCCACATTCCCAGGGCCCCCATGGTCAGAGCGGGGGCGCCAGACTGTGGGTGCTCTGTAGGGCCCTGAACCCCACCCCTATCCAAGCCCGGGCAGACCGGCAGGGTTGTGGAAGGAAGTGTCGATCGAGGCTGCGCTTTCGGGCAGCCCGGTGCGCGAGCATGGGCACGCGACTCCTCAGAGAATCCTCGTCACCGCCGAAATCGCCGAAATTGGCTGCAACTAGTAAAGATGCCAGGAATTTGCACCTTGCTCTGTGACCTAAAGCAAAAATGACATGAACATTGACAAATTTGACAAGGAAATTTGTGCAAAAAACAACTTCTATTTGGCTAGCCAAGCAGCAAATATGCCGGATGATACGCTTTATTAAGCAATCCATTTCTCAGCAATAGCGGCGCCATCTGCAAAGGTTACCGCGCATCAGGCTCGGCACAGAATTTCATCTGCGTCTGCAGTCGGGGCCGCACGCGGACACATTTTTCATGTACATGCGATTCCGGATGCAAATAGAATCCGTGATGAAGGAGGTCACCTTCCGGGCCTTGCTGCGACGCTCGCGCTTAAGTCGCGAGCGGGCCTGGGGAGGGTGTGTGAGCTCAGTCCCGCGTGGGGCTGGGCAGGGGGACAGGGGAGGGGGCGGTCAGGTCGTGGAGGAAGGACCTGTGCATTCGCGGGTCTTGCCTTTGGGTCTTGGAGGGGTGGGGAGTGCGACCCTATCTCACGGGGGGGGGGAGGATGGGGTGCTGCGGGGGGCTGGGTATGGCCTGTAGCTGAACCCCACACATTGATTCGCGGCTGGTTACCGCGACCCGGACCACGGCAGCGCTCTGCGCCTAGTTTCCTGTCCCGTAAGGTGCACCCACTCACATAGGCCGTTAGGAGGACCGAGTTAATGTGCAGGGAGTATACCACAACCGTGCCCTGCGGAGTACAAGGTCCAGGGACATTTCCTGTCAACCGACCGAGGCCCACGGGTGGGGCCTGCTGGAGCGGGAAGCTCCCTTGCAGGAAGAAGGGCTGGAGAAGCACTCCAACGAGCACCGTCCCTGCGTCACCCCTCCAGGAAGCCCCCCTTGGTTGTTCCCCCTTCACTGCTCTCTACTGGCCCACTTCCACAGCCCCTCCCCTCAGTGAGAAGAAATAAATTGATCTTTTCATCCTGCCAGTCTCCTTGACTTAGCCATAGCCACTGCTACTGGCCTGAGGTCTGGGACCCCTGGGTCTGGTCATCCGAGCCACACCTTCTGCTGCTACCACCCGCCCGACGGCTTTCTGCTGATGAAGACCCCAGTCCCTTCAAGCCCGTTCTGACCCCACACACGTGGCACCACTTCCTGCTCTGAGACGCAGCTCCAACCCCTCCCCACTCCCCAGACTCCCCCTTTTTCCGCCCCCACTTTCTGTTGGCCTGCCCTATGGCTCCTGACCGGGGTCTGTAGTGGATGAGGTGAGCTATGCTCCCCACTCTTTTCTCCTCACCATCACTACCACCCTCTCCTAACCGGGTGAGGAATGCAGTGCGGCACACTGGGCCTCAAAGCCCAGCTCCCGGACCATCACCAGGATGTCCTTGAGCCCATCATGTGACCTCTGGACTTTGTTCTTATCTGTGATGGTGGTATGGTGGTTAATTCAGGTTGTGAGAAGGATCCATGAAATTTAATGCGCTAAGTCAATTGGGGGTGGAGACAGGATCTCACTAAGTAGCTCAGCTCTGCCTTGAACTCACAGCAATCCTTCTGCCTTAGCCCTCTGAGGCTGGGGTCACAGTCACAGGCCACCAAGGCCAGCTAAATCAATATTAAATAAATCGATGTATTTCCTTCCGCCTATATTTTCCTCTGGGCTTCCCCTCGGGCCGCTCAGTCCATCATTTCTCCACCTCTCCGTGCCTGTTTCTTTCAACAAAAGAATCCAGGCCAGCACCACACCGGCGCTAAGTAAGGCTGGATTACAGAGCGGAAGTGGAAGCTGTGACAGTCCCTTCCTTTAAACTTTACTGAGCACCTTCGCGGTGCTGGTAGAGCTGCACTCCCTTTGAGCTGCAGCGAAGTACTCTAATCCAACTTCACCTTCGAAGCCCCACCAGCAGGAGGTGGTGGGGTGCCCTGACCCCCGGCAAGCACTCACGCACCAATGAGCGCTCCAGACCGCTAGGACCAGATTGTGCCGGAGCCTGTGTCCAGCTCTCGAGGCAGACAGGCCCTGCGCCGCCCGTGCACTCTCCCGCCCCACCTCCGGGGGCGCGTCCTGCACTGAGAGATTCCTGGGTGGCCAACGAGCCACACCGAGGATCGAGGATGGAGGACGAGGCCTACCTCGTCAAGGCGGGCAGGGCAGGTGTCCAGGGGCACACGCGGGCCTACAGCCAGCTCCTGCTAAATACCGCGCTCCTGCCGCTTCACACTCAACCTGTCCTGCTTTCCCCGAGGGGGGTTGGGGCTGGTCGGGGGCGGAGCCGGCAGGAGGAGGCGGGGCTTGGAGGGGCGGAGTCAGTCGGGTGGGGGTAGGGCAGGTCGGAGGAGGGCGGGAGCTGGCCGGGTAGGGGCGGGGCTGGCCAGGTAGGGGCGGGTCTTTCTGGGCGGGTCTGGCTGGGGGCGGGGCCATCCTTGGGACCTCCTGCGCACCGGCCGGGCACGCTACAGTAATCTAGAATGTGTATTTCTGCAGATGATTAAATCAATACAGTCTTGACAGGACTTGTTGGAACATGCTTCTTTATTCTGCGCAATTCCTTCCCTGCGTCGCCGGCATTTATCACCCGCTCGGCTGTCAGCGCCGAGATCGTGCGGGCCAAGGCGGGTGGGGGACGGAGGGGGTTCCTGGGGGTGGTGGCCAAGGGCGAGGGCTTAAGCCCAGACCCCACATCCACATTCCGACAGATCACGCCCCGGCCCTCGCCGGGTCAGGGAGAGGCGGGCGACTGGAGCCGGGCAGCAGAGACAGGGCCGGGGTAGTGCCCACCTTCCCTGCTCACACCCAGTGCCCACTCGAGATCCCGGCCCCTGCGGATCCTGGGTCCCTTTCCCGACTCCCGGCTGGAGTGAGAGAGAGGAAGAGGCAGGCTTCTCGGGGCCGGCGGGCCCGGCTGGCTCTGGGGGGGCGGGTGGGGGGAGGAGGAGAAAGAGGGGAAAAAGGAGGGGGCTGGTGGGGATGGAAGGGAAGGAGGAGGAGGGAGGGAGGGGAGGAACGACGACTAGGGGGAGGGGGAGGAGGGAGGACGGAGGCGGCGCGGCCGTGACAGGTGCCTGGCGGGGCGGCCTAGCAGACGTGATTGCCGCCGTGGCTGCGCGCCCGAGCGTGACTTTACAACTAATCCTGTTTGTAAGTTATTATTTATCTTCAGGAAAGTTTGTCAAACTTGGGCTTTGATTTTTCGCCCTGATTTCCCTCTTGTGGCGCGCTCTCACACGCGCTCCCATATAATTTATGACTGCCTCTGGTCCTGATGACAGATTATTAAAAGTAGAATTAGTTTTTCGCGCAGAATTTTTCCACTGGGAATTGGGAAGGCAGCGCTCTCCGCGGAAGGTCTCCGGCGAGGTCTCCATTACTAATAGAAGTTTTTTGATGGGGTGAGGAGACTAATGATTTGAATTTACTGTGGCAGCAGTCACGTGGGCGGGAAGGCATCAGCCGAAGAGACAAGAGGTTAACTTTCTCCCTGTGGAGAGGTTTATTGGATTGTTTAGCAGCAGAAGGATAATGTTTTTGTCATAGACTGCTGGTGCCACGCTGCAGTGCGGTGGCCGCCAGCGCGGGAGAGGGAGAGGGAAGAAGGAGAGGGACGGGACAAACGGACAGACTCAGCCCGGGAGGCGGGGGGCCCGACCGCAGGGGACGTCGAGACACCGGGTGGGGGTGGGGGGGCGGCGAGCTTAAAGGAAGAGGCGGGAAGCGAGGCTGAGACACAGGAGGTGGGGGTGGAGCAAGCGGGGTCTGGGGTCCCTGGTGGGGGGCGGGACGCCTGCGGGGTCCCTGCCCGGGTGGGGCGCGTGGGCGCGCGTGGGCGGGGGCCGGGGGCGCGTTCACCTGGCCGTGCGCTCGGAACTTGTACTCCCAGCATGCCTCGACAACGGGGAACCGGAGGGGAGTCGCTGCGCAGCTGAGAGCCTCGGCTTAATCTTATGCACCATTAAGCACTCAGCAGCAAGCCCGTCCTGTTCATATACATCATCCACGCTTAATAAACATAATGATGACATAAGATGTAATTCTAGATGAATTTTCATTTTATAGGGAAATGGAGAATTCCTGTAGAAGGGAAAAAAAGTAAATTATCTGGGAAGTGCAAAATAAATGATGTTGCTCCCAGAGATGAATAGAGGTGTTAGAGGGAGCGAGGGAGAGGAGGAGGAAGGAGGAAGGGAGGGAGGAGCGGGTGGGGAGGAAGAGGAAAACGAAGAAGGGAGGGACAGCGGGGAGGGAGCGAAGCGGAGGGGGCCAGAGAAAGGCGGCGGGGACGCGGGCGCGGGCGAGGCGGGGAGGCCTCCGGCTAGCAGGAGGGAGCCGGGCCCGGGACCGGGCGGTGGGGCCGAGGCTGGGGCGGCGGCGACGGTGACGGACGGGCCGGCCTGGGCGGCTCATTCATCACGGGAAGGATCAGGGGCCCGCGGAGTCACTTACGGGCGGAAATTGAATTCTGATGAAAGCGCGAGAGGCGAGGGTGGGAGCGCCGGGCAGGGCCGGGCCGGGTTCCCAGACACGCTGGGGAGGAGAACCCCGTGGACACCTCCAGATTGAAGTCCACTCCTTCTGGCCCGGAACCCACGCCGCCGCCGGGTACCCGGCAGCCTGGCGGTGCGCAGGAATTGGGGTTCAGTTGGAAAAGTAGTGAGGAGAGATCAAGAAGGTTAGTGGAGACCTGGCAGTAAGCTGGAGTCGGGAGTGAAAGGATGGCCTAAGTGGGGGAGCGAGGGTCAGCGGTGGAGGCCTGGAGGGGCCTTGGGGGATGGATCCTAGGGAGGCCCCAGCAACTAACACGAGGCATGCCCAGGAGAAAAGTAGTGCTGTCAGCACAGCTGCAGGCTCCCTTGGTAAGGGGAAGGCCTTCCTTGGGGAGAGTAGCAGCCTGCATTGCTGTTGGGGTGTCCCCCCCGGAAGCTGGAGGAGACCAGCACAGCATGGACAAGTGTCAGTTCCGCCATCCAGACTCTCTCTCCTGGCTTCCTGGCCTCTCCGGTAACAGGAAGGCTCCAGCTTCTCCTGCCAAGGGCAGAGTATGGACAGTTGCTGTGGTCCAAGAGAGAAACGGCCCAAAGAACAAAGCCACAGAGGCCTGGGCCGGGAGAGGAATTCCAGATCCCGCCCACTCTGCTCCTGTTTAAAGCCCTGAGCTGAGGAGGAAGGCATCCAGCAACACTGGGCCCCTGCAGGCGATGGAGAACTTGTACTACAGGTGTGACTGCTCACAACGAGTGTGGTCGGTGAGGTCCTGAAGGAGTCACCCTAAGCCTGGCCTAGATAGACCTGAGGATGCCAACAGGCAGGGAGTAGGATGGGCAAGAGAGAAGCAGCTTTAGCAAGTGTCCAGTTCCCTGTGAGGCCTGCATGGGGGAGGTCCAGGAGCGTGACTGAGAACCCACGTGGTGGCAGAGGCGTGGCTTTGCCCACAGCTGAAAGCCCGTGGACTGTGTTCTCTGGGCAGTAGAGAACCATGGGTAGCTTCTGTATTGTGGGGGCAGATAGTTTGGGGTGCTCACAACAGCACACATGGGGAAGAAGATAGATACGGAGGGTGCCATGACCAGGACAACACTGCCCCATGCCTGGGTGTCCTGCGTCTCTGGGGACACTGAGAGAGAAGAGGACTTTTCCAGGGAAGTCTCCACTCTTTAGGACCTGGTCTCCTTAGTTTCTTTTGCTCTGGATTTCACCCTGGACCTTTGGCAAATACTGGAGGGACCAGCTGCCTGCAGAAGTGGGTGGGCAAGGGCTTACTATCTGCGGGTGAAGGTGTCCCTACAGCTGTGGGATGGATTGGATGCGTCCTGCCCAGGCAGAGTGTTCAGCTGGGGATCAGGGAGCAGGGGGTGGCCAGACTGGGGAAAGCGGAGGTACCCACACCTATCGAGGAGTCACAGAGGTACAGGGAATCCACGGCACTCTTTTCTTTGCCTGGAGAGAAATAGCTCTCAGAATCCCAAGACCTTGCCATCCCTTGGAGGGGACTCCAGGGTCACTGGGAGGCCCCAGTGCTGGGCCCATTTTCTCCACCCTCTTCTCAGCCCCACCTCACGCCACTCCGATCACTTTTCTAGCTAATTCAAATGAAGGCAATGTACAGTTAGGTTCTCAGGAAGTGGTCATTTGGAACTAGGAGGAGTGGCCCCTGAGGGGGTCTCCTGCCAGCCCCACTGGGGAGCATCTTTGTTAATACTCCATTCTGGGAGCTGTAGCTGTAGGGGGTCGGTCATGCTCAGGCCCGTGCTGGGCCAGACAGAGTGTGGTATCAAGGATAGAGTGGTAGGAAGTGATTCCTTCAATGCTGTGGTCCCGGTGCAGTCAGTTATTGAAGGGCTGAGGGGATCACACACCCTCCTGCAAAGCAGGAGCACTAGCAAGGCAGCAGCGCGTCACACCCGCAGTCCCCTCCTCTACTCTTTCTGTCTACGTGGTCCACATGACCGTCCATCTTGGACATGTGCAGTATACCCCACAGAAAGCAAACCCACAGTTGCACAGGCGGGGGTTCCTAAGTAGATACATGTATGTAGCCCCTTGTATCTCTGTTACAATGTATATCTGTGGGAATCATGTTGAAAATCACAGTGTATGACTGTATCCCAGGCCCACAAGTATTGCTAAGAACACACGTGAACATGTATATAGGAAGTACATGTTGTCCACTTAAGTACACATGAACAGAAACATCCTGTTCTGCATCCCAGAGTTTCTCTTAAGAAGGGCGAAGCGAAAAGGGTAAAGATTTCATGGGGCTAAGTGGGACGGGGAACCTGGGGGGGGCGGCGCTCGAAATGATGGAAGCTACGGGGAAGTAATGAGCTGAAAAGCCCAGGCCAGCCCCCTGCCGCCCCCACCCTGTGCAGGCCTCCCTGAAGGCCCCACGCCGCCATCCCTCTCCTCCCTTGGAGCCCGAGTTTTAATTTGGGCGGTGTAATTTTGGTGCTAACGGTTGGGTGCCTTTCGTTGGGAAATTGGGAGGAATGCAAACAAGATTTCACTTCATTAAACAGGGGCAAACAGTAGAGAAATTGCACTTACTTATGGAAATGACTTTTAAACATGCACAGCATTTACTGGCACTGCCCAAGCTGAAATTCTACGAGAATTATACATGTGAATAATTCACCCCGGGCCAATTAGAGCCTGCGCCGCCCTCCTACCAGACCACAGCCTGCACCTCAGTAACGGGACATCCTCCCTGGGCTTCCTTATCCAGCATCCACAGGCTTCTGCTTTGGAGCCCAGCTGAGAAGCAGGCTATCACATTCCCTTTAAGAGACACTTCAAACGTGATGATACCAAGTATTGCAACACCGCAAGCCTGCACGGATGCGCACACCCTCACCACACACACACACACACACACACACACACACACTGTGTCAGCTTGCAGAGTGAGATGCTTCAACACGGCAACACACAAATACACTCTGACAAGCCAAACATGTTAATACACATCATGAGGGCCTAGCAATTGTGACAAACAGGCTTGGTAGCGTTTTGAACATGGCAGTGCTTATTGTGACAACTTAAGCATGGTATTCACAGACACACATTTTGGCACGAGCATAAATACAGACAAGTAGCCCACATGTTACTAATGGTGTGAAGACTGGAGCACAGCAAGTCGCATAGGCACATGTTACAACAAGCACAATAGCATGTGCGTCGTGCCAACTCAGGCACACCGTGCTGGAACGCAAATGCATTACTACCCAAAGTAACCCTAACCGCTCAAGGCTGGAGTTACACACAGAGACACATCTGTGATCACTTAAAGTGTTTGTAACACTTTCATAATTTGGCAACAGTTTTAAAATGTGGCATAATTACATGCATTGGATGACTTCAGATTGGTTGTATACGTGACAGTGCTGAGAGCCCAGCGCAGCAACATATAATAAACCTCATACCATGACAACACAAACACAGTGACAGTTGTCATGTGGCAAGACACAAAGACAACTCCACATTCTGCCCGCTAGCCATGTGGCTCACTATACTCAGCCACATGTGCTCATGTGGATATAGCGATACACATTTAGGCACACATTATATCACCCCAAGATATCATGAGAATCTCAGTGTGATGACATGTGACACATGTCTTGACAGTTCCACTATAACACACATCACCTTGTAAAGCTTCCAACGTGATGGCATTTGAGTTGTGGCATGTTAAATATTCACTTATTTGCATGTTATATGAAGTCAAGCAAAGTGACATACATTCTGAGACAGCTCAGACACAGTAACACACAGGAGAGCATGAGACATGTTCATAGAGTATGAAATACACAAATACAATGTCAAAACAAAATACTTTTCCTTGATGCAGAAATTATACTTAAAATAGCGTACACAAATTCTCATAAATATGCAAATGACCCAGTGACACCAAAACAACAAGAAATTGAGATGTGGTGGTTCTCATAGCAGAAAAATTGTGACACCTGTCCTCCATGCACTGGGGCTGCCATACCATCCCCACACATGTGTCTTGACCTCTGGCCCCAAGCTACTAACTCCTCAGGGCCAGTCCACTTGGGAGGACAGAAGCTGACTTGGTGGCTGCCCTGTCAAGCAAGCAGGACAGGAGGACTTTGATTTTTTTTTAATTAATTTATTTATTTATTTTTTCTTGTTTCAGAACCTTTGTTTGTTTGTTTGTTTGTTTTAGTTTTAAAATTTATTTATTTATTTATTTCATGATTTAATACTAACCTTTGTTTGTTTATTCACTCATTTTTGTAGCCGGCTCAGCCCGCCCCGAGGGCAGGGCTGGTGCAGCATGTGGTGCCGGGGATTGAACTGTGGTCCCTGAAGCTGCCCAAGCTTTCCCAAGCAGGGGCTTTAGACCACTGAGCCATCCCGCCAGGCCCCCAGGACAGGAGGACTTTGAAAAAGGAGGAGACAGCCAGGGAAAATGGCATGTGCCTGTAAGCCCAGCATTCAAGAGGCAGAGGCAAGAGGGTAACAGCAAGTAGCAAGCCTGGGCTGCACAGAGAGACCCTGTATTAACCAATCAATCAGTAAGTGCATAATGAATGAATAAATAAGTAAATGGAAAGAGAAAGGAGGGCCCGGCGTGAAGTTATCCCTTGAGCTTGAGACAGAACCTACACTGAGGAGAATGATACAGATCACAATGGCTAGCCGGGACTGGCCCTTCCGGTGCTGGGCCCTTCTCCTTTCCCAAAGCCCCCACAGATACCTGTGGATGCCTCCGGGAAGGGGCTGGGCTCTCCTGTTCACCCCAGCTCAGAGGAGGAGCCCATCAGGGCCTTGCTGCATCCACTCAGAGGGCTGAGAGGAGCTGGTCCGCACCTGGAACCGTGGTGTGAATTCCTGGGATGTCACTTAGAGACTCCGTGCAGCCCCCGAGAACTGAGAAGTGTTCTGTGGCCTGGGCATGTCTTGGCCGAGTGTCTTCACACTACAGAACCACTCTGATCAGCTTTTCCTGTGTGTCTTGCTCCAGACTAGATTGAGACTAGGGCCCAGTCTAGCAGAGGAGGTGATGGTCTGCACCGTGCGGGGGGCACCTGGTCTGCTAGGAATCCCCTGGGACACTAGGTAGGCTTCTAGTGTCAGGAGGCTGTAGGGCATCAGGGAAAGTCTGTTTGCAGTTCCCCTTCCTGGTGCTGGGTTAGTGCCCTGTGATCATGATTGGATGGGCTGGTATTTGTATATAAATGTCCCCTTGGGCCCAGTTTGTTCATAGATCTGTTTTTCAGTGCTAGGGATCAAAACCAGAATCTGGTACATACAAACAGGTAGCGTATTCATGTACCCAAGCGTGCACCCGGATGTTTGTGTCTGTGAGGCGTTTGCACGGGCTCCTGAAAGTAACGAGGTCTAAGTTTGACTGTCATTCTGCATCTTATATGATGTTATCTATCTGTTAAATTATTTATTTATTTATTTATTATTATTATGACCGGCTCAGCCTGCCCTGGGGGTGGAACTGGCGCAGCATGTGGTGCCGGGGATCAGACTGCAGTCCCTGGGGTTGCCTAAGCTTTCCTAAGCATGCGCTTTAGACCGCTGAACCATCTTATATGATTTTAAGATGGCCCTGTTGGGCCAGGCATGGTGGCACATGCCTGTAATCCCAGCGTTTGGGAGGCTGAGGCAGGGCATTGCTATGAGTTCCTGGCCAACCTAGGCTAGCTGGTGAGTTCAAGCCCACTATGAAGCACATAGCGAGATCCTCTCTTCAAAACAAAACAAAACATTTAAAAAAGATGGCTCTGTCATCTCAGACAGAGATGCATGTGCTAGCCCGCGTGTGTCACACACTGCTGCGATTGTCGCCCCGTGAGTCAGCAGGTGGGTCAGCAGAGTTTTGTTCTCACATGCTTCAGTCTTTTCTAGTGGGACCTGGAGACCAGTGGGAACAAAGAAGACCATCATATTTTCCAGGGCTACTACTGGTCACCCTGCTGAGACCGGGAGCCAGACCTGAGGCTGTCCTCGCTGAAGACCTAACTGTAACGGAAGTCCTGCTCACGTGAGCGGTGAGCTCCTCTGGCTGACCCCGTTTTACAGAAGGACACATTAAGGTCATGCAGCCGCCAAGGCCAAGCTGAGCCTGACCAGGGAAGGGTGAGAAGTGGGAGTGAGAGGGGAGGGGAGGGGCAGGCACCACCCTACCCCTGCCCACAGCAGTTTTGCCACTTGTCCCTGGCACTAGGTCCCAGTGGCCAGCCTCTGTGGTCCCAGGCCTGCCCCTCTCCTGTCCCTATTCCTCTCTCTCTCTCTCTCTCTCTGACTGGCACAAGTCAGAGAACATTATGTGCACCGCAGATTTGCATAATTCGAGAAGCATCAAATTAAATTTGCATAATTCCTTTGATTACACTTGTTATTAAATGTAAGTGACATTGATTTACAAAATGGCCCAATATAAGGTTAATAGCAAATGTCACCTTCTGACAGGGTGAGTGTGAGTGTGTGTGTATGTGTGTGGGTGTGTGTGTGGGTGACAGGGGCAGGGAGCATGGGCCTGCCTGTCTCCAGTATTGCTGTTCAGAGAGGCTGGGCCCCTCCCTGTGAGTTCTTCTGCCCCTCTTTTGATCTGCCTCTCCCCTCCCGCTTTCCCAGGCTGGGTCCTGACCCAAGGTCCAGGCCCCCTTCCCATCCCTGGCTTCCAGGGTGAACCCAGTGGAGTTAGATTGTGGGTAGACGATGTAAGATGGCAGGTAAGCTTCAGAGTTGGGGGTGGGGTGAGGCTGTTAGGGATCAGAAGCCGTGAAAAGGGAGTACTTTGAAATTTCTCCCCAAAACATGAATAGAGTAGGGCAAATCAGGAAACGGATGTGGGGGGCTTCTGGGTGGTGGGAGACCTCAGGTAGGGTGGACAACTGGGAAACAGCTGAGTGCTGAGGTACAGGGCAGCAGAGGGTGGACTCACCTGAGCAAGCAGAGACCCAGGTCCAAGACCACAAGGAGTCATAGGCCAGCAGGGGGTCCCTGGTGAGCCAAGACTGGGGGTGGGGTCAGGCGCTCCATAACTTGGTGTTTTGGACCCAAGGAGAAGTGGGCAGGCAATAGGCCTCTTTGCAGGACTCAGTGGAGCACACTGTGAAGGCCAAGGAGGAGGCTGCTCACAGCAGGTGGGCACCCTAACATTGCACCCCTGCACCATGGATTAAGAGTGCCCCAGCAAGGGTACAGCTGCACAAGCACAAGGGAGTATGAAGGCCCCAGCACACTTAAGTAGTCACATGTGCAGAGTGTGCATGGTGGTCCCCCAGGGGTATAGAAGTGGGCACTCAGAGGCACACAGCCTTCCAACCACATGATGCGAAGCACACTGCCAGGTGTATTCCCCTACCTCGAGATAGGTGTTGGGGGGCGGAAACTAGAGGACTCCAGAGGAGAGGCCTGGGGGAGGGGCAGGAGGAGGAGCCCTCCCCCTCCCCTCCTCCCTCCCCCTCCCCCTCCCCCTTCCCCTTCCCCTTCCCCCTGCCCTTTCCTTTTCCTCCTCTTCCTCCCCTTTCTTCCTCCTCCTCCTCCTCCTTCTTCTTTGTGGGACCAGGGATCGAACTCAAGACCTTGCAGTTGCCGGGCCAGTGCTTATGGTACTGAGCTATCTTCCTGGCAGGAGCCCCTTCTGATGTCCTCAGAGCCCCTCTGTGCTGCCTTCCTCCAAGGCAGTGACTGATCATGAAGCCCTCTGGTGCCTTTAAACAGGAAGGAGAGTGATGGGCAGGACTGTGGGGGCGGGAGCCCCATCGGGGTCTAAGCGTGGGTGTGGACATGCACACACACGTTTGCAGCACAGACATCGAGGTGTCTGTTTTTGTGGGCGGCGCGCGCACACACATACACACACACACGGACCATGAAGGCACACACTTGCACATGCACACACACAGGACTGCAGACAGACACATTCACAGCCCTACTCATACCCTGAAGACTCACACATTCTGGCAGAAAACTGGGGAGAGGGAGAGGGGGCGTTCTAGAATTGCAGGGAGCTGCGTCCAGAGGTCTGTGGCCAGCTCCCTGTGTGGGCTTGGGACACCTGCACAGCGTTTGCATCTATGTCTTTGCCCAAAAAGGGCTCATAAGCGTGGAGCACGGAGCCAGCGCGTTCAGTGAGGCAGGAGTTGCAGAGGCCTGGCGTGCAGCGGGTTGCGATACTTACGTGGCTGTCTCTGGGGGAGCGGTGCAGGTGGGGCTGCTATGGCCAGCCCTAGGGGTGGCTCGAGTCCTTCTGTGGGCCTGGCAGTGTGGCAGGGGGACTCGCTTGGACCTCAGGGGTACGGACAGGGCCCGGCCCTCACCGTTCCCTACTGACATCCAGCCCGTTGGACACCTCAGCGAGGAGCTTTGCTGTGCCACCTGCCTGGTGCTCGCTGCCCTGTGACTGTGAGTCACTGTCCCCAGCTGTCCCTTCTCCCCTGCCTTGACCTCTCCCCACCTGCAGCCCCCATCCAGTGGCTACACCCCTCCTGCCTGCCGCGTGTTCTGTTTCCTTTTTCCTTTCTCTCAGCTCTATGTGGGCCAAGCGTTACTGGAGCCGCATGCACACACACAGGGACTCCCAGGCCCCATCTTGGGCTCTGCGGGCATGGGTTCCTCAGCAGCCTTCTGCCCTGACCAGGTGGGACACTGCTGGCGGCCGCCTAATTAGCAAATCCACAGGCACCTCAGTATTTCTTCTCCGACCTCTGCGAGTGTGGCAGCAGCTCCACCCCTCCTCCTTGAAACTGTCCCCTCCTGATTTCCATGACATTGCACGTCCCGCTCCCCTCCTCCATCTCTGAAGTGCCTCTGGCCTCCTACCAGCTCCTCTGCTCTCTCCCTGCCCTGACTGCAGCTGCATCCAGGGTTCTGCTTGGCGTTTCTGGAGCACGGTCTTTACAGATATAATCCGGTGCGAGTCCACGTGAGGCAGCCTGGAGTACGAGAGCCCTTCACCCAACATGCTCAGTGTGCTTGAAGGGAGAGACCGTCAGACAAGACGCAGTACCCTGTGAGGGAGTGGCACCGCCTGGAACCCAGCACTTAGGAGGCTCAGGCAGGAGTCTGAGGTCAGCCTGGGCTACCTGAGAAGACCCAGTCTCAAACTCCCTGACCCTGAAGAGTAAAGAAAGAACAAGACACACACTGTGGGAAGATGGCGACGTAAAGGCAGAGCAGAGCTGGAATGGTGCTGCGGGGGTGTGGGGTCCTCCAGAGCATCTCGGAGCCCTCGACCGCCCCGATGGACGCTGAGCTTGGAGCCCCTTGTGCTGCGTTACCACAGCTGTAGGAACCGTGCAGGACCTCCCTCTCCCTGGGAGTGTTCAGAGAATTACACCTGAGCTCACTTTATAATAGCTATGCTTTGAAGTATTTTTTCATTTGTATTTAATTCAGTTTTCACAATTGTAAGAAGCAGACATTTTAATTTTCTTATGCCTAAACAGGTTACCAGAAATACGCCCATACCCACAATGTATGGGCGAAGGTCCTGAAGTCCTTGCTTTTAACTTCTAGGCAATTTTGTCTCCAATTCACATTGGCCTACACTTTTTTATTTCATTTTATTTTTTTCTTGTTTCAGCAATTTTGTCTCCAATTCACATTGGCCTACACTTTTTTATTTCATTTTATTTTTTTCTTGTTTCAGAACTTTTGTTTGTTTGTTTATTTATTTTTATGGCGGGCTCAGCCTGCCCTGAGGGCAGGGCTGGCGCAGCATGTGGTGCCGGGGATCGAACCACGGTCCCTGCAGCCGCCCAAGATTTCCCAAGCAGGCGCTTTAGACCACTGAGCCATCCCGCCGGGCCCCTCACTAGGCAGCTTAGATTCGTAGTGATCCACCTGTTTTCAGCCTCCTGAGCACTGGCATGTGCCACCACACTCAGTGGCCGGCTAAGCATGCCTGGGGCAGGGCTGGTGTAGCATGTGGTGCTGGGGATCAAACCCCAGTCCCTGCGCTTTCATAAGCAGGAACTTATATGCTGAGCTATCTCACTGGCCCTAGCCCACACATTTTAAAAAAAAAAATCCTTTTGTGGTACCAGGGACAGAATTCAAGGAGCAGTTATAACTCCTGCTTTTTAAAATCTTATTTTGAGGTAAAAATCTTGCTTAGCTGCCCAGGGTGGCTTGCAGCTTGCACCCCTCCTGCCTCAGTCTCCCGAGGGTTTGGTGTGAGGGCGCGCACCACTGCGCCTGGCTTCAGACTGGCCACAGAGGCTTCCTGGCGGGGTCTCCAGCCCCTTTGTGCTCACCAGTCCCAAGGCAAGTGCCACCTCCCTCAGTGTCATCTCATGAGAAATGGCTCCGCAAGGTCATTTCTCGCCACACGTCACTGTGATCTGGCCGTCTTTTTTTTTTTTTTTTTTTAATTTATTTTTTCTTGTTTCAGAACATTTGTTTATTCACTCATTTTTTATGGCCGGCTCAGCCTGCCCTGACGGCAGGGCTGGCGCAGCATGTGGTGCCGGGGATCGAACTGCGGTCCCTGAAGCTGCCCAAGCTTTCCCAAGCAGGTGCTTTAGACCACTGAGCCATCCCGCCGGGCCCAGATCTGGCCGTCTTTGACTGCCACAGTAGTGTGGCAGCTCCTGGCATGGCCTTACCGCTGAAGAAAGGTCCGCATTTTCTGAGGAAATCGGCTTTACACAGAGCACAGGCAGGGCTTTGGAGTCAGGCTCCGAGGCTCGCCAGCCTGAGTCCTGCTGGACTCATCCCTAAGACAGGGGCCATAGAAATTCTCACACTGCAGACAAGATGCCTAGAAAGAGGGACACTTCCAGCAGCCACAGCAGAGCTGGCTAGACGTCACGCAGCAAGGCGGTCTGCCTCCTCTTCTGGGAACCAGTGTGGCCTCCGAGAGCCCCACCCCCATCCCACTCCGTCAAGCTGCATCTAACAGCTGACCTGTGGCGCCAGTTTGGTCTCTGGGCTCTGCAGGGACTTGCAGGAGCGCTGCTCTTGCCTGGTTTGGTGGCTGCAGGGAAAGCCCCAGAGAAGCACTGGTGACCATGAAGGTCCTACTGTGTGTCCTGAGCAGCAGCTCTTTGAGTTGCTTGTGCCCAGCTGTGCCTTCTGAAATGCCCACGTTCTTCCAGTGGATTCCTTCCACCTAAACGAGTTCATGCCAGACCTTCGAACACGCACCGGGGCTGACAGTAGGAGCCTGGTAATTTCTAGCCCCTTGCCCTGGGAGGACACTAGTGTGATCCCTGTGTCCCTGGAGGAGAGCTGCCGCCTGGGTATCGGGTCTAGGTGAGTGGTGACAACCTCTAGCTTGCATGGTACCATAAAATCGTAAAACATCTTATGATTACTTGCAAAAATAAACTGAGCCAAAGTTTAAAGACTGAGAAAAACTTCTAAGACCAAAAATATGGCTTAGTATTGATATAGATGGAAGATTTTTTTAAATTATTGGAGGTGTTAAACTCGAGTGGGAAGGGAATGGTGACAAAATGATGGAAAAACTGGGACCAGAATCCCAGTTGGGTCACAACCCGGAGCACTGCCCCCTGCAGGCACTGTGCTCCCGGTAATGCCTGTACAGGCCGGTGGAGGCCTCAACTGGGGACAGATCCATATAGGACGCGGAAGAAGCTAGAGTTAGAACGGATGGCTTCTGCAGAAGGAAGCTGGGCCGGGGGTGCTGGCTCTGGAGCAGTTTTCAGGTTTGGCTTGGCCTATTTCTGTGCATTGTTGTCATCTTTTACTTTGAGTTTCTGACTTTTTGTCCAAATCAAAACTTTACTGAAAAACTGCCACCAAAATAGGAGCTCAAGGCTGTGCACCTTACAAAATCAACCATAATCACGTTATCTTGGTAGATTCATTACAATGACTGAACTTATGATAAGGCTTTCTGTGAAAAAACAAATTCAGGAAGCTATACAGGTCCTTAGTGTTGCTTTCCCTAAACGAGCGGCCTTCTGTGCGGCTGGCCTTTCCTCCTGTGCGCTGGCACAGCACTGCTGAACAGCCTTCGCCAAGAACCACAGTCTGAGCACGGCTGGAGACCGTGGTGGTCTTGTAGCAACCTGGACATTTTACATCCCCAAAATAAGAATTTGGACTTGGAACTAGCCGTTTCTTCTTATGTTTTTTCTCGTCCTCTTCCAAGGAAGGACGCAGTAAATCTTTGGCCAAAGGCAGAGTGAGCTTCTTGCCAGCCAGGCGGACAGCGCAAAACACCCACTGCGCAGGCGAGGCACATGCAGACTCTACGGCATCATTTAAAACTACCCAGGAAAAGCAGCCCTCTTGCACCGTGCGTGCGTGCGTGCGTGCGTGCGTGCGTGCGTGCGTGCTCCTGCTGGCCACTCCCTCCCGGACCTCGGTGAGAGCCTTGGAAGCCTAGCTGGCCTCGCCTGGCAGTATCTTCCTCGCTTCCTCCTGGGTTCGTTCCAGCTCTGTCTTCCCGGGTGCAAGCTGCCCGGCTAGTTTGGACTTCAGCGGATCGTGCTGCCTGCTGCAGCAGGGCCTGGGGACCAAGGGGAGCGGGCCACTCCGTCTGCTTCCCATATGGGGACATGTTCTGTCCCTGCCTGCGGGCCACTTCCCTCCTGCTTCACATTGTCCCCTTGCTGTCTCCTGCTGGCCCAAACCCCCGCCCGCATCTTCCCTTTCCATTAGCCTCCTAGTGGCAGCCCCGGGCGAGACACAGGCGGCTGGGAGGCTGTTCTCTCTTCCAGCCTGGCTGGCCGGCTCACACTGGACGTGTCCCAGCCTAGAGTTTCACACCAAGCATCACGGTGTGTCTGAGGACTGGCACCATGCCAGGCAAGGCCTTCATCCCTCGGGGGCCTCTGTGCCCTGGCTGGACCCTCCACCCCCTTGCGAAGCTGCCACACCTACAGATCTGAGCTGTTGGGAGCAGCTGGGTCTCTCCTCAGCCCTTCAGGGCTGAAGGCTGCTGCTCTGGGGTGAATTCAGGGACCAGGGAGAGAGGTAGGGATCCCCAACTCTGGTAATCGAGCCTCTCTCTACACATTCAGGGACAACTGGTCCACAGGACACGGTGTCTAGGAGGGACCCAAAGATGTATCCGCACCACCGGCTCAGGTCAGCTCCTACACCCGGACCACTCATTCAGACAGCCAGATCCCGGCTGTCTGAGGGGCCCTGTCTCCACTTGCTCGTGCTTTTCCTCTTCCAGAAGCTTGCCCCAGTGTCCGTGCCTCCTAACGAAGCTCCTGCCCACCACTTCGGACCCTGAGGTTGAGGGGTAAGAGAGCCTGACTGCCTGACGAGGTCCACGTGGAGCCCATGTGGCGGTTTGAGACCACATGTGACAATTGCCAGCTTGGGGATCCCTCAGAGGACAGTGGGAGGAGCAGAGGGGATCGGCGGCCCCATTGCCGTCCCAGGAAAAGCCTTCTGAGACTACCCTGCACGGCCACATGCACACGGGGTGTCTGAGGTTGGGCAGAGGTCACGCAGTGTAAAGTTGGAATCGGGGCTGTACCACTCACTGGATCACCAGGCGTCGGGCTTGACACGAACTGTATTCTGTTTCGGCCTGAGTTTCCTCATCTGAGGAGTGGGTAGTAATAACTCCAGTGCATTGTTTTGGAGAAGTGCTAGTAAGATAACACAGACGTGTTAATACGCATGTTGTGCACGCTCCAGGAGTTAGCAGGCGTCCGCTTGCCAGGCTGTGGGATTTGTCTCTCAGTGTTTCCTACGTGTCACACAGTGGTTTAGGGGCTTTAAATATTTAAGTGATTTAACCTTTGCAGCAATCCTGGGGGAGAGTAGCTTCTCTTATTTTTGAGCCTATTTTAAAGAAAGGAAAACTGAGGTTAAATGACTTTCTGAAAATCACCCAGCTAGGTCCTAGGTTCAGCTTCCTTTCTAGTATCAGGATTTAAACTAGGTTCATTGTCTAGCACTGAAAAATAAAGTCATGCAGCTAGGGATCCGCAGAGCAGGCCAGACCTCGGCACCACGCAGCTCTCTGCATGCAGGTGGAGCTGGCTGAGTAGGCCACTTACAGCGGTGCCTGTGTCATCCCGGGCAGAAGAGAGGCTGATTTGTGGGGGTGCTCAGAAGTGTGTGTAAAGCGTGCACCGTGGATGACAGCAGAATAGGGATCAGTCACTGAGCATCCCAGGGCTGCACTAACCTGGACGCACGGAGCCATCACAGTGCCCCTTGAGGAGCACTGAGTGGGGCTAACAGACCCTCACCACCAAGCCTCCAGAGATGAGCGGAGAGGAACAGAAGAGGCTGAGCAGTGCCTCCCAGGCCTCCAGGCTCGACCTCAAGCTGCACTGATGCACCGTGTGCCCCATGCGGGGGCGTCAGGGTGTGTGTGCATGGCTCTGTCTCTGTCCATCCACCCTTGCTTTGGATCACTGGCAGCCAGCCCCTTGCCCTGGGTCAAGTGTTTTGGGAACTGGTGGCGAGGTCAGAGAGGAAGGAAAGCTCCTTGCCTTTCCTTACAGCTCCACCGTGTGCTCCCAGGTCCCCAGTGACTTCAGGGGATGAGCCCTGCCCGGGCACTCAGGCAGACATGTTTCTTGTCTTCATGGCAGTCGGATCACAGAGAGAGTCTACCACAGGTGGGGTGGGGATGGGGACAGTCCACACCTGCATGAGATTCGGGGCTGGTCTTCATCCGCCCGGCTCTCCTGCATCTCTGGTGGGCCCTGCCCAGCTCTAGGGACGGGGAGGGCTGCAGAGCTTCCTAGACAGCCTCCCGGGCCTTCTCACCCGGCAGGGTGGACACCTCCCCCCGGATCTTGCCCCTAGCCTGCGGGCACCCAGGCGCTCGTTGTGTGTGCAGAGGCAAGCGGAGCCCACCGTGTCTGTGTGTGCTGGCACTCGCCCATCTGAGTCTGGGGCCCCCACCTGCCAGGGCTTTCCTCTGGGCTTCTCTCTGACCTTTACCCCCTTTTGCTGAGGGGTTGCTAATTCGGCTTTTAGACAGACAGCCAGCCACACAGCTGAGCTCAGTTGCTGCTTTAAGGAGGGTGAGATTGCTGGGTCAAAGAATAAAAAATGGGGGACAAAAGGGAACAGACTGGTGTGACTGAGTTTCTTTTGGGTGGGGGTGGAACTACCTGGCTGTAAGGGGTAAGTATTACCTTCTATCTTGAAGAAAAATGTGCGATGTTTATACTGTCCTGGAACAAATAGGCCTGTGACTGATGGATAGTTTACCATTTATGTAGCTGCTTTCATGTACTTTTGACAGCTCAATCAGGATTCCAACAGTTATAAAAAATGATTTTCCTCCAGGAAGTTGCAGAAAAGGGTAGGTGTCTGTGCCCCTGCCCTGTGCCCACTGGGCACCATGCCCCTGGGTGAGGAAGACATGCATGTGCATTGTGGGCAGGGAGTGGGGAGGCCGGGCCCTCCAGGGTGTCTTGGGGGTGCCTCGGGGGTCAAGGCTGCCTCAGAGTGTGAGGCTGGGTGAGTCTGGAAGGCTGTCTGGGAAGCTCTGCCAACCTCCCTGTTCTTGGAGCTGGGGCGAGCCCACCAGAGACGAAGAGCAGCCAGGTGAAGAGCAGCCCTGACCCCACACAGGTGTGGGCTGTCTCCCCCCATCTCTGTTCTCCCTGTGATAAGCCTCTCTGTGCACCAGCTCCCATGAAGACGAGGAGAGCGTGGTGCTCCTGGCCCCTGACAGTAGCCCAAGCAAGGAGCTGGGAGGTAGGAGGTAGCATTTGGCACTGTGAGTGTACCAGGGGCGTCTGGGGCTTGGCATCCCATGCTTCAAAGGCATTCCCATGCAGGAGTCCAGATCTGTGCCGTAGATTAGTTAGAAGCTGAGGAGATGGAGGTTCTGAGAGGAAGAAAGGTTGTAGCCACGTGCAGCAGTTTCTCCTGCCTGGGGCGCATGATAGAGAAGTCGGGGGCACACAGAGCTGGCACCGCCTGTGTGCTGCCAGAGATACCTCTAAGCCTCTATGATTCTGAGAGGACAGGAGCTTCGATTTGTCCCAAGGCAGCAGCACACAGACCAGGTGCCCCTCAGGACAGGCTGTCCCAGGTGGTCTCTGGACCTGGGGTTGAGTCCTTCTCCCCTACTTTCTAGCTGTGTGCTCTTGGGGACATCGCTTAGCTTCCCCGTTCCTCAGTTTCTGCACTGAAAATGGTCACATGTTACAGCGATCTCATGGGCTTCATGGGCTCAGTGAGACAGCAGCTGCCTGTGTAGTGCGTGTGGGGCTTGCTGCAGACACTCACTGGTAATTACCTCTCATCCTCCTCGTGATATTTGCCTTTCTGTTGTTACTGGCCACAGGCTGGAGGGGCTTAGCACCTACTTCCAGTAAGTGCTGGAGTAGAAGCATGAAGTGCTAGAATAGGTGGGTGCTGAGCTGCACCAGTGGGTGACAGCTAGGCTATTTCCCAGCATTTATGAAGTCCCTGACTTGGGGGCCCGGTGGGATGGCTCAGTGGTCTAAAGCGCCTGCTTGGGAAAGCTTGGGCGGCTTCAGGTACCGCGGTGCCATCCCCGGCACCACATGCTGCGCCAGCCCTGCCCTAGGGCGGGCTGAGCCGGTCATAAAAATGAGTGAATAAACAGATGAGGGTTCTGAAACAAGAAAAAAATAAATAAAATAAGAAATTATTAAAAAAAAAAAAAAAAAGTGCCTGACTTGCCCAGGCTCTGCTAACTACTCCATGGGTGCCCTCGTCCACAAAGGCCCTTGTGTTCTGGAGCGGCCCGTGTGCTATCTGCATTGCCCTTGCTGGACCCTTTGGGGCAGGCTGCTGTCCCGTGCCATGTGAGCAGATGAAGACCGTGAGGGGTCCACTGGAGAGTGTGTGGCTTCCCTTCCATCCCTCTGTGGCCCTGGGCCTATGCCTTGCTCTTCTACCATGGCCTGCTGTCTGCCCATGAGACTGAGGCCAAGCAGCCACTGCTGTGGGAAGCCAGGCCTGCTCCCCAGCGTGAGGGCTCCTGTGCTTGGACACCCCAGCTTGGGAGCCCTTCTGTGACGGATGCTTCAGGAACAGGTCTAGGTGAGCTGTGTAATTGTATTTCTGAATCTTATGCCTGTGGCAGGCTGCTGGGGACCTCGCCGTGTTAGGTTGCCATGTCTGTCCTTGGCTGGCTTACAGGCAGTGCAGCTTCACGTGGCTGTGCTCAAATGATGCGGGTCTCGGCTGTGAATTGCTGGGGTCAGCGTGGGTGGTATTGGTTTGTGGAGCACTCCTGCTGCCTCTGGAAGGGAGGGAGAGGCGTAGTGGAGGCAGGTGGGAGGCCTCTGGGAAAATGCTTCCCGGAGGGGGTGCCCGGGCCTGCGCCTGCTTGCTGGTTGCAAGACTCAGTTCGGTGCTGGTCTGTGGGCTGGGAGATGGGGCAGAGCTGCCAGGGGCCGGGGGGAGGGCATCCTGTCACCCAGGGGGAGGGCACCCTGTCACCCACATTAAATCAATTCATTACCAGCACTCGCAGTCACCTCCGATCTTCAAGGATCGGGGGTTTGATGAAGAGGATTCATTTCAAGAAATAAACCTTTTAAATTAACCACAAGATGAGAGAAATTTCTTTGTTTAAAAGATGCTCAGGCGCTGGTGGCTTTGCTTTCGCTCTTCTTGGCACGGTTATTAATACTTTCTCCTTTTCTGGGGTTGGGGAGAGTCTGCAGCCAGGTAGACCAGTTTTCACGGCCCACGCCGAGTGGCACCCAGCCTCAGGCACACTCTCTGGCAGCGGGCCACAGCCTGCCTAGCAAAGTCACCCCAGCCAAGTGCTTTTCCCTGCTGGCCCCTGAGGTGAGCAGCTCGGCAGGGTGAGGCCCGCCCCAGGTCAATGGGGCCGTTGTCATAGCAGAGGACACCCAGCCTCCACCTGGAAGCAAGTCCTTGGGCTTGGGGTCCCCCTGGATGTGTGCCAACGCACATCAGCTGTACACCATTGGGCTTGGCTTATGGGTAGGAAATTTGGGGCTGTAGGGTTGTACCTCTCTGAGTCTTGGCAGGAAACGCATGCTGTATTGTTGGCAATGGGAGGAGAACAGAAGAGAGTGAGTGTTCAGAAAGGTATGGGCAGTGACCAGCCAGGTGCGGTGGTGCACGCTTGCAGGTCCTGCGCTTGGGAGGCCGAGGCAGGAGGACTACTGAGAAGCCAGCCTGGGCTGCACAATGAGTCCATCTGTGGCTGGTGACAGCAGCAAGCCAGGGCCACGCCTGGTCTAAAAGGGACAAAAATGAATGGAGAGAAGTTGCCAGGACCAGGAGACAGCACTATGCGTGGAGCGGTGAGTGGTGCAGTTGGCCTACATAAGCCTTCGAGGGGAGCTGTATTTGGGCAGCCCCAAGGGAGCGTGCCAGCAGACTGCTCCGCCCAGGGTCCACGCCCAGGGCCAGAGAGTGCTGTGAGACGGGGCTGGTTATGGGATGGGACCTCCCATGAGTGGCGGCAAAGGGCATGCCTGAGACTGAGCACGTCCTCCCGGGTACCTGGCCCCTGCCTGTCATGAGCTCTGCCGGTTGGAAGGCCAGGCCAGAGGTGTAACCTAGCATGAGAATACTGTCCCCCGTGACCTCCCGGAGGAGCCAAACCAAATACTGCATCCTGCAGTGACAGGTGTCCCAGCCCCTCAAAGGCTCATGCACTTGGTACGTTACTGCACCATGGGGCAGGGAGGCTGTTTGCTGTGGGGGGGGGCATCTGGCTGGAGGAGGCACCCTGTGGGCCTGGCCTGCCAGGGCCATCGCCCCCTGACGTGTTTCTGGGCTCTTTGCTTCCTCTTGGCTGCCCCGACGGGAGCTGCTTTCCTGTGACCCCCACCATCCTATCCTCCAGGGAATCAGGAAACTGGCCTAAAGCTGTGGGGCTGGGGGGGGGGGGAGCAGTTCAGTAGTCTAAGCACCTGCTTGGCAAGTGCAAAGACCCAGCTTCAAAGACCCTAGTACTATATGCTGTGCCACTGTTCAGGCCACAGAAACTGGGCATGGTGGCACATGCCTGTAACCCCAGTGCTGGAGAGGCTGGGACAGGAGGATCACTATGAGTCAGAGCTGCTTAGTGAGGCTGTGTACCAAATACATAAAAGAAAGAAAGAAAGGCATGTGGTGGCGCGCACCTGTAATCCCAGCACTTGGGAGGCTGAGGCAGGAGGATCGATGTGAGTTCAAGACTAGCCTGGGCTACAAAAGTGAGTTCAAGGCCAGCCTGAATTGCATAGCAAGATCCTGTCTCAAAAAGACCAAAAAAGAGAAGATATAAGGCAAGAGAAATCTCTCCTCCTGTAAGTCATTTTTGTCCCAGTGACAAAGGACAGCAGCCTCCTGAGGAGCAGCAGAGTGGGAGCCTTCTGGAACACCAAGGCTTCCACCCAGAAGAGGAAGGAGCCCAGGGACTCCTTGAGACAGAGGTCTGCCCTGCACTGTTGGGACCTCAGAGCAAGCACAGGCTTGGACCGAGCAGAAGTGCCCCTCACAGGGAGTTGCCAACTCAGGCCGCGGTAACAAGGCGTCTTAGACTGGGCTATACATTTATTTACAGACAAGATCTGTGTAATTCGGGCTGGCCTTGAGCTCACTAGCCACGGCTGATCTCAAGCTCGTGATGACCCTGCTGCCCCAGCCTTCCAGGTGCTGGGATTACAGGCGTGCAGACCACGCACATCTGGCTAATTTACAAGTAACAGAAACTTGTTGTTGAGTTTGTTCTGGAGCCGGGGTGCAAGAAGACAGGCTTTTGGTGAGGGCGTGTTCTCCCCTTCTAGGGTGATGTCTTCTCAATGTCCTCAGAAGTGAAAGGAGGGCTGGACAAATAGCTCAGTGGATTAAAGCCTTTGCAAGCAGGCACAGGGGCTGAGGGTTCGATCTCTGGGCCTGTCGTGCCAGCCCTGCCCCCGGAGCTCGATGAGATGGGAGCACGCTGAGATGGCAATTGAGACAGGGTGTAGTGGCATGTGCCTGTGATCTCGGTTCTTGGGAGGCTGCAAACAGGCAGATCACTATGAGTCTGGTCTAGTAGTGAGACCCTGAACACCCTATTGGCCCTTCCCTAAAAAAAAAAAAAAAAAAAAAGTGAAAGGGATAAGATAGTTCCTTTCGACTCTCTCAGTAGGCCACTAAGCCCTATGGTTTCACTCCTTGATACTATCATGGGAAGTGTTGGTTCCAGCATCAATTTGTGGAGGTGCTGACAATCAGGTCACAGCGGAGTGAGGGGAATGGCTCAGTGACGCTATCGCCCACCCTTTCCTGAGGTATTTATTCGCTGCTGGCTTGAAGGATGATGAGCTTGGGGTCCTGGCAAACCTAGAGTGAGGTCCCTTTCATTGCTGTCTCCCTAAAAAAGAAGCTAGGCCACAGACACCTATAGTGCAGACAGACACACACAGGCCACCCCTAAAAACAAAGGTGCACTGGCACCCACAGACCTGTAGCCAGGGAGACCTGGCCATCCCAGCAGAGACAGTTGGCCCAGAAAGGAGGAACACTCCATGCCTGGGGGACACCAGAGAACTTGAGGTTCTGAAGCCTGGGAGAAAGAGGCTTCTTTATTTTTGTGATACCAGGGATCGAACTCAGGTCCTTGCGCTTGCCAGGCAAGCACTTATTCCACTGAGCTGTCTCCCCAGTCCCAGCCTGGGAGAAAGAGAGGAGGGGTGTGGACAGGGACTGGGGAAGGAGGTAGAGCACAGCCAGGTTGGCGAAGCCCACTTCCAGGTTCCACCATAACTGGATTTGACCTTGGGACATTTTTCCACAGCTTGGACCACGTCTGCCATCACTAGAGTAGCGACCTCCACAAGGGGCCTTAGCGCGCCTTCCACGTGGCCTCCTCGGCACAGCCTGGAGTTCTGACCTCCAGTGGGTGTTCTGGCTCAGACGTGACCTCCCCCGCCAAGAAGTCACAACCCAGTGAGGCGCCCCTTCCTCCGAGGTCCCCCAGCCAGCTCCTCCACAGACAGGGCGAGGAGGGAGGAGAGGAGGAGAAGGCCTTCCGGCTTGGGCCCCAACCTGCCCAGGTGTGTGGGGGATCTGTTCATCTCATTAATGTGGAATTGTTTTTAGGTTAATAATCTTGCGTTAATTTTCCCTTAAAATATTGTCTTTGACCGTTAAATGCTCACACTGTTATAAAAAGAACGTAATAAATGATCTTGAGGCAAATTCTCCTGCCAAATGTCATAATTTATTTGCATAATTAGCTCTTAATTTTAATTCAATATGCAAATCCACGCTTGCTTTCCATTGCAGCCGCCTGTTTCCCA
This sequence comes from Myocastor coypus, assembly GCA_004027025.1. Taxonomy (NCBI): domain Eukaryota; kingdom Metazoa; phylum Chordata; class Mammalia; order Rodentia; family Myocastoridae; genus Myocastor; species Myocastor coypus. Next base: position 25,456 of record PVJA010005170.1, on the reverse strand, counting down.
GCCAGGCAGCCATGAATTCACTTTGCTGCTCTTGCTGGGGTTGTCAGGGCGGGGGTGGGGAGACAGGCACTTTCTGGGGCTGGAGACTGGGCCAGGGCTCAGGCCTTCAGGTTCGGGTGGACAGGCTCCGACCCCACTCCAGAGATGTGAGTCCCCGTGGGTGGATCCGTGTGGAGCCACTGGGCGTGCGCAGAGTGCAGAGGCCAGAGGTCGCAGGTAGAGAGATCCTGCAGTGAAGGCAGCGTGAGCATCTGCGGAGACACATTATTAGGCCATGCGTGAGCCACATGGCATCATGGACAAACAGACAGATGGGTGTCCCGAGCTCTGGCCTCCCAGAGAGAGATACAGCGCTGCACGCAGACCCAGAGGCACAGGGGAAAAGTGGAGGGGCGCGGGCAGCTGCAGATTGGAGCCAGGCACACCAGGCCTCCTGAAGGTGTGTGGGGGCCGGGCACAGCAGTGCGGTCCATGCCTGCGGGATGCACAGTGCCTCGGAGTTGGGCACTAATGTCACAAGTTACACGGTGCCAGACAGAAGCTTGATGACCTTCCTGAGAAGCCAGAGTGCCGTGCGGATGTACGCTCACACCCACCCCCACATACCCATACACACATGACCTGCAAGTTCTCATGCAGGGGTCGGGAGCTCTGTGGGCTGCTAGAAGCAGCATCAGCTCAGAGCCAAGAGGCCAGGTTCTAGGACAGTTCTGCTCCTCACTTGCCACTGGGCTGTGGGAAGCCATGTCATGGTTTAAAGCAGGTTGCATCTTACCAGAAAATACCTCACACGCCACACTAGCTGCCTAGTTCAAGGGGCCACATCAATGACTTTGAGCAGATCCATAGAGTTGCGCAACCTTCACCACAAGAAGGCCTTGAATGTCTCCCCCAAACTCCCATGCTCATCCAGAACTGCTCCTGTGCCATCCAGCTTCACCCTCACGCCAGCTCTGAGCAGCCGCTAATATAGTCTCCATCTCTGCCTGCTTATTGTGAGTATTACCTATGTAAGGAATTGCACCGTGCAGGTTTTCATTGGCTTTTCGTACTTCGCATATGCTTTCTCTTCTGCAGTGCCAGGGATTGGGCCCAGGGCCGGGCGTGCACTGAGCACGTCACTCCTCGGCGCGGTTGAACAGCATTCTCCTGGCAGGCAAAGCAGGCTTTATTTATTCATTTGCCAGTTGATGGACAGAGGGGTTTTTGTTGGTTTGATTTTGTTGTTCCAAGGCTGGAGGTGGGACGCAGGACCTACTGCATGAAAAGTAGGTGCTTCGCTAGCCACTAATCCGCACCCCTGGCCCTCTTCCTGCTCTCCAAGTCTCTAGTAACACAGCTATGTACATTTTGTTTCCTTCTCCCAGACAGAGCCTCCATCTCTAACCCAGGCTAGCCTCGCATTTGAGATCCCCCAGCCTCGGACTCCTGTGTGCTGGGATTACAAGTATTTACCACCACACCTGGTCATGATGTACCATCTTGTATAGGATTTTTTTTTTTTTTTTTTTTTTTTTTTTGAGGCAGTTCAGGTTGGCTTCAACTTGCTTTGTAGTGCAGGCTGGCCTCAAACTAAGTGATTCTCTGACCCCGCTTTCCAGGTGCTGGGAATATAAGGTACGAGCTACTGCACCGGGCTGGGCGGGGTTTGGGTGGGACATGTTCTCACCACTCTTGGTTTTATCCTGAAATACAAAACTCCTTCCATTTTTGTAGAGCTTGGCCCTCCTAGCTATGGAACATGAGAGCCCCTGCCGTTTGGTCCCTACAAGCTCTTCCAGCTGCGTGTGTTTGTAATGAATGTGGCCTGTACCAGAAGGGATTGTGATTTTTGTCACACAGCCGAATATGCACACACATGTGCATATGTGTGCACACACACAGTCACACCACACAGCCACACGTGCAATTGCTAACAGAGCCACCTGGACATGTACACAGTCACCCCAAGTGACCTGAACCCTTGGGGCCTGGGGATAGGGATCTAACACCATTATTATTATTATTATTATTATTATTATTTTTTTTTTTGTCTTTTTGAGACAGGGTCTCACTATGCAGTTGAGGCTGGCATTGAGCTCACTTTTGTAGCCCAGGCTGGTCTCGAACTCGCACCAATCCTCCTGCCTCAGCCTCCCCAGTGCTGGGATTACAGGCGTGAGCCACCACGCCCGGCTTATTATTATTATTATTGTTGTTAATTTATTATGTTTTTAAGGGTAAAAATAGCAGAAAACAATAACAACAACAACAAAAAAACCAGTGACAAGGGTACATATAGTACAGAATTTCAAGATAAGAAAAATTTAGCAATGGTTGCATTACGTATTTTCATCATCAAATCAGTATAGATCAACAGACATAGGTATGTAAGATTGATCAAACAATATTGCTACTACTACTACTACTACTACTACTACTACTACTATTATTATTATGATTGCCGGCTCAGCCTGCCCTGGGGCTGGGGCTGGCGCAGCATGTGGTGCTGGAGATCAAACCACGGTTCCTGCAGTTGCCTAGGCTTTCCTAAGCAGGTGCTTTAGACCACTGAGCTATCTCACTGGCCCAGGGACAGGGATCTAAAGGAGGAGATTGAGATGACTGTTTGCTACAGGATGGAGAGTCCTGACCAGGGGCTGAGGGTGGGGAGGAAGCCCAGTGTGGGCCTTGGGAGCTGGTCAACAGGAGAGAGAGATAGTAGAGATGGAGGGGGCCCTCTGGGGTGGGCTCTGTGGTCATCTGCCCTACCTTCACCTCACCAGGGTGACTTTGTTCTCTGCCCCTGCCTCAGGAAACATGACCCCTCCCCCACTCTGCGCTTTGGGCCCTGCACCCGAAGGAGACAAAGGATCCTTTTCCAGGATAATTAAACATCAGGGCCAGCAGTTCCTCCCAGGAAACTGATCGGGCCTGCTCTGGCAGAGAGAGCCCTGGATGTGGGAGGGCAGGGAAAGCCGAGAAGGGGCAAGGCAGCGGCGACTGGCGCAGCGGAGTCAGTCAGAGACTCCTCGGCCGGCCGGTTCCCAGGCCAGATGTGGCCCGTCCACTGGCTTATCTGTTGCCCCTCTCAGCAAAAAGGGCCAGGAGGTCGGGCCTGTGTTCGTAAGGACTCCAAGTACGGTCTTCCTACAAGGCCAACGCAGCGGCCAGTGTGTGGAAGCCAAGGGGGCGCTGGTGCGTGTGGTGTGCGATCCGCCTACTCCTGCCCCGCCCCGCGGCCCCTGCGGAAGACTCACTGTGTGGCCTCCGCCGAGTTTCTAACCTGGAGTGATCGCTTTCCTGATTTGCCACTTTAGTACTCTTGTTAATGAATTTTTAATCTTCTTAATGACATTAAACACAGAAAGTAATTAAGGAAAACAAGTTTGAAACTGCTGACTTCAACCCTTTATTCACAACTATTTAATGTAGAATTAATTTGATTTTGCCCATTATTCAAATGAACGCGCTACCTTCTCCTCGCCCAGACGTGGCCCTTTGCGCCCTCCCCCAAGTGCCTGGAGACCTCCTGTTGTGATTGCCCCCGTGAGCCCTGACCGGAAGTGGGGGGGTGATAAGGGCTCTGTGTGCCTCTTCTGTGCTAGGGCCCGTGGGGGACCCTGAGCTGGCCTCTGGATGTGTGTGGGGGCCAGAGCGGTTACCATAGGTCATGGCATCAGAGGAGATGCGGCCAGGTAGAGGGCCCTGAAGAGCCTGGTCACCACCAGAGAGTGCAGGCCCTTCCCAGCCCCTCCTAGGCAGGGGTCCAGCCACAGACACAGCCAATAGCCACCAGGTGTCCTGTGGCCCGTGCCCCTGAGTGCTGGGAGCTGCACACGTTGTTATTCAGGTATTTCGGCATTTGTTCCGACTACGGATGTCTGGCAGTAGAGCATATGAACGCAGGGAGCGCAACGGACTCTGGCACCTGGAAACTCAGAGGCTGGGCTGCAGTCCCGCTGCAGGTCTACGATGTCTAATTTGCTCTATTTTATACCAAGAAGAAGCTCCACAACGCTGGGCCTCTGCCGTCCGCTAGCTGAGGCTACAGCGAGCGAGGCTTGGCTGTTAGAACCTGGTCCAGGGCTAGGAGGAGAAGCCAGGGTTGGGCTCCAGCCGGCAGAGGGGCTGCTTCCTCTACCCCGGGATGGGCTGGGGGGGGCAGTGGGGAGTGGGCGTCTCCTTCCCAGCCCAGTGTTCTCTCCCCGGGGTGGCGGGTGCAGGAAAACAGCTACCGGACTCCCCAGCCTCGGTTGGCTGGCTGGGCCGAGGGCCTTCCTACCCAGCCCGTGTGTGAGTACGCTTGTGTTTGCTAGGCCACCAGAGGGGAAGGCAGGGGCGGGCGACGGTCCTGGAGGGACGCAGGAAGGAGGCAGGAAGGTCCAGCCTCCCACCCAGGCCTTCCAACTCAAGTCCTGACCGCAGTCACCGACTCCTGAGCATACCTCGTTGCAGCGGGCAGGCAGGATCTTACTTCCGGCGGCACGAGGGGGGGGGCGGAGCATCTGGCGTGCGTGCTGCTGGCCTCCCTGCCAGCCCTGACCCATCGCCCCAAGGCCCCACGAGGGAAGGTGAACACCACGAAGGTACTCGAGAGCGAGTTCAAGGGCTTCCGGGGCCGAGGCCCAGAGAGGGTCTCAGCAGGCCTGAGGTGGGCAGATGTTGGGGAGAGGTGGCCTCTCCCCCTCAACAGCCCTGCTGACTCTCTCCTGGTACCCTGAGTCACAGCCCCAGGAGGTACTTGGCCCGCCCCTTCCTTCCGCCTCTTCCGGCAGGCAGGCCTGCCCATCCCTTCCTGCTCTCAGTCTGACCACTCCGCGCCCCCACCGGCCGGCGGCGCTGAGCCGTGACTGGCCCGAGCTGATGCGACAGTCTCCCTCAACCCTTCCTCCCATTCCAGGGACTTTATGGGCTGAGACGCGGCGCCAGCTTGCTCACTTTCCCTCGCTCCTGCGCCTCTTTCCATCACCCCAGTGTCCCTTCGTCCCTCTTTGCTGCCAAGGCCTGCGGCTCTTCCCTCTGTCTCTCTCCATCTCTGTGCCTGTCTCTGCCTCTTTGGGCGCCCTTGGCACCATGGCTGGGTCCTGTGTTTCCTAGCTGTGGCAGTTGGGATGGGCATACACTGTCGGGAAGGAACGGCGGCTGAGCCGCAGGGCAGTGGAAGGAGCCTTTCTGCTGGGCTGCAAGGGTGGGAAAGGCCAGTGCTCCGCCTACTTCCTCTCCTCTAGGACACCCTGGGATGGCCCGGAGGACTCTGCCACAGCGGGCGCGACCAGTTGAGCACACCTGTAGCCTTCTCCACCTCTACATGCCACCCAGCTCACACACAAATGCTCTCACAGAGACCCCCAAGCACATAACAGACTTGTGCCTTGCTTACAGAGCTCCACACAGGCACAGAAACATGGGTGCAGATGCACACACACAAATATACGCAGCCCCCCACAGATGTGTGCACACGCACACACACACACACACACACACACACAAGCAGAGATCCCACAGGCGCCCAAAAGCACAGGGCAATGATTAATGTCCCCTCAGAAAAAGAAATTATATCGAATAAATTAAACTACTGTGGCAGCAAATTGAAAAATAAGGATGTAAATGAGGTTTGAATACTTAATATAGAAGACAAGGGGGGAACGGGAAGGGATCGCCGAGTCCCCCGAGAGAGGAAAGGATGCCCCCCCTGGCCCCCGGATGGTGTCACTGGCTCCTGCGCAGAGACCTCTGAGTGGAGCTGGCGCAAAGCAGCTCTAGGCTGTGGGTGCCTCCCGCAAGGGCCGCTCCAGAGAAGGCACGGCCCTCAGGGCCCAGCGGCCCACGGCCTTTAGGGCTGCCTCCTGGGCCGCGCTGCCCTTCTGGAGGCCTGGGTCACCACAGCCCTTCTCAGCCTGGGTGGCCGCTGCCTGCCGGAGGGTTCACAGGCTCTGGCTCACCTCCAGGCCGCAGGGGCTCGGAACTTCTCCCCACTCCCACGTACCCTAAACCTGACACCCCATAAGCGGGCACTCCACAAATGCCCTGCCCGCAACTCGGCACACCTTGCATGGACTGTCCAGACATTCCTGCAGGTACACACACAGAAAAGCCAGCTAGCCCTCAGGCCCCTTTTGGTGTGGTACGGCTCAGGGCTGGGTCCCATCCCGCAGACACAAGGGGCAGGGCTGGGAGAAGCTTCTCTTCCTCCTCCAGGTTTAGGCAGCGCGGGTGCACACATGCACGCAGGCAGGCCCCTGGCACCTCCTCCTGGCTGCCACCTGCACTCTCGCTTGCACTCTGTCCGGACACCCTTGTCACCCTGCCTCCCCTCCCCACAGCTTCAGGGCTCTGGGCGCAGCCCCCACTCTGCCGCCCGCGCCCACCCCCTCCTCTGCAACGCCCGCTGTCGTCTCTGTTCATATATATTTAGTATTTATTTACAAGGCTGAGTTTTTTCCCTGGGCGGGAAGCCAGCCGTGCACAGAAATCCTTAAGATGCTATAAAGCTGGTGAGGTATAAAATGGAAAGTGGTTAGTGCGCTGTTCAGAGATATCTCACCGGCGGCCCGGCCCGCACCCAGCCACCCGCTGTAAATCTGCCGGAGTTTAGCGTGCTTGTTTGTGTGTGGTGGGAGGAGGGAAAGCTGAGGCGGGAGGGGCTACTCCTGACCCCGACACACAGGCTGCCAGGCCCAGCAGTGCCAGTGCCCCCACACGGCCAAGGCTGATGGCCCAGGAGACCCCTCTTTGGAAGCAGAGGCTCTTGGATGTCCCTCTTCTGAGCTGCCCCCGTTGTCTACAGGTCTCTGCCACACCAGAGGCTCTCTCGAGCGTCCTTTGCCTCCAGAGCCTCAGTTTCCCTTCCTTGACAGGGTGTCGACAGCTCTTGCCGTAGGCCTGTAGGGAGAAGCGGCTAGCTGTGCTCAGTGACACTGGCTGGCTGCTGCACCGCCCCCCCCCCCCCCCGCCACTGGCTCCCCAACTCATGCAGATGTCAAGAGCTCCTAGCCTGCCACCCCTGCACCTCCCTTCTACAGCTCTGTCCCGCAGTGCTGGGCTCTGCTGTGTGAATCTGCATCAGGTAGCGGGATCTCAGCTGGGGGTGGGCCTGGAGGCCTCCACCCAACAGGCCCCAGAGCTGTGGGGCTGGTCCATCTGCGGCTGCCTGGTCCCGGAGGCCCCGTGCTGCGAGGGCCACAAGGGGAAAAGTGGCCCCACCTGCGAAGACCAGCCAGGCTGAGGCCCATGCAGCCCACCCCGGGGCCAGGGCTGGCTCTCGGGAGTGGCAGCAAGTGTCCTTGATGGATGAGTTCAGAAGGCTGAACTCTGCTCCGTTCCCCTCGTGCTCTGCAGGGATGCCACATCTGCCACATAGCCAGCCCTCGGGCATCGCAGTTCACCTGTACACATGTCAAGAGGGCCAGGAGTCATGATAGGGAGCTCTTAGGTGTCGCTGTCTGGTGGTCCCCTCACAAGAGCCAAGTGTGCGTCACGGAGCCCAGTCTACCGGGTTTGCTGCTCCGCTCACCTGCTCCTTCACTCTCGCGGCTGCCGAGTCGCACAGGCGAGGCCTGAGGGGCTGCACACGGACCTCGCTGGGCCCCAGCTGCACGGGCCACAGTCCAGGACCACCGTGCAGCAGTCTGTGTCAGGGAGAGCGGGGCGGGCTCTGCATGGGCTGAAAGGCTCCTAGCGGGAGAGGCCGCTGGTGGCGGGAGGGGGGGCAGTGGGCAGCAGCAGCAGGGGTGCTCCTCAGAGGGCTCCTCCAACTGGGTCTGGCCCAGCCGCACGTGGTCAGGCAAAGGTGCGACAGCGGCCTGGGAGAGCATCCCGGCAAGGCAGAGCAGAGCAGGCCCCCAGGGGAGGAGCAGGGGAGGAGCCTGGGGCCAAGTCCCAGAGGCAAGCCTGAAGGAGAGGGACAGGCAGGCCCAGAGTGAGAATGGGGCAGGGGCCAGGGCACTCTGAACACCAGAGTGAGGAGTCTGCGCCTCCTCGAGTGGGCAGCGGGGAGCCATTGAGGGCTTTTGAGCAGGGAGTGATGTGATCAGAGCTGCACTGTAGAAAATCAACTTGGCAGCAGCGGCAGAGCCCATGGAGATGGTGAAATGGAAAGGTAGGGGAGACGTTTCACCTGGTGACAGAAGTGCCTGCTGGCCCCAGTAGCCAGGAGAGCAGGATGAGGCTTTTGCAGCCACAGTGTGCTGGTGAGGTAAGCTGGGTGCAGAGATAGGGTCGCGTCCAGAAAGTTATTCAGCAGTTGGAGGTGGGAGGAGGGGGAGGAGACAGAGGTGTGGGACAAGGTGCTTAAGCACTGCAGGACCACAGGCCACGGGCCCGCAGGGCGGCTTTGGCCTGTCCCTTCTGCCTGCCACAGGGCGGCTCCAGATCTGGGAAGCGTGCGTGGTGGGGTGGCTGGGGCCTGTGGGGCTCCAGGAGGCTGAGGGTGGGGAGCGGAGCTGGCACCAAGCCTCAAGTCTGTCTCTTCGTTTGGGGGACCATGGGAGGTGAGGAGGAGGGGACAAAGTGTGAGCCACAGGGCTGAGTCTGATGGCTGAGGGCTGTGTGCTAGAGACCAGAAGGCTGCGAGCGGGGCGAGGGACGGGCCCGCGGAGCAGGAAGGGGCCGGCAGGCACAGCACCAGGGCTGCTCCTGCGGCAGGGCCTGGGGGTGTGGCACCCCTGCTCAGCGCGAGCCCGTCCACCTATCCGTCTGTTTGTCTGGCACCCCTCTGTCCTCCTGGACGGGCTGGCTGCCAGTCTGGCTGAGGAGGAAGGTGGGAGCAGTGAGAGACTCAGGGTCCAGCACACCTTGGGAGTTGGTAGAGTCAAGCCCTTCCAGGGGCTGAGTCCTGCACGTTCTGCTCTCTGATGCAGGGTCCCTGGGCTCTAGCTGGGACAGCTAGGGCCCTGCACCCCCAAAACTCTGGGGGACATGAAAGAGCGGGGACCAGGGAGCAGCAGGATGAAACTCAGAGCCACTCCCAGGTAGGCGGAGCCAGGCACAGAGGCAGCGCGCCTCCACGCTCCTGGAGGGGCCGCGGTCCTAAATGCGCAGCGCCTTCTCCATATTGTGGGAAAAGCTGCCGCATCCATCACTGTCAGGCGCCGAGTTTGAATAAATTTGAATGCACTGAGCCGTGGGCTGCAGTTTCTATAATATCACTTTCCAGTTTGAATATTTCACTTACTTTTTTTTTTTCAGATTTCTTTTTATCCAACAGTTCTCTTCTCCTTTTCATCTCCCCACTGCAGCCGAGCTCAGCGTGTGGAGGCCACACAGTACTGGTGATCTGGTGTAGGAAGAGCGGGCACCTCTGCTCCTGCACAGGCCACTGCAGTGGTGCCCACCGCCTGCTCCCGTAGGTGGGCAGTGTAGCCCCTTGGGCAGCCCGCACCAAGGCTCAGCCTCTTCCCCGCAGCCGGCTCTCCTCTGCTGACCCCTGGCACATGTGCCCAGCCACCCACCCACTGTCTGGTGCATTACCTTTTACCTGGATGCTGGTGGTGGATCGCAGTTTTGCACTGGAGAGCTGTTCCTCAGGCTTCTGCCACTGTCCCCTTCCGTGCTCTCTCGGCCTCGGGATTTCCTGTTGCCCCTCTCCATCCATCAGGGAAGTGTGGCACCAGTCCTGCCATGCCTCCCGGGTAGGGCTGCTTTGAGGGACGGAGGGCAAACTTCCGGAACTCCTTGATGTCCCCACTACGACCCTCATGTTGCTGGACCGTGGCAAGAGCCACCTGCCCTGCTAGCCAAGAACTCAGGGTCAGGGAGAGCAGGGTGGGTGGGGACAGAGGCCACCCGGGAATAGGACTAGCTGAGGTTGCGTTTGGAGGTGGCCAGGGGAGGTGGGGATGAGTCTGAGGACACGCTGAGTCTGTCCTTCCATCGGCAACTCTTGCCACGCTGCCCCGTGGCACCCCACCACAGTGACACTCCTTGGAAGACTGTGACTGCCCAAACAGGAGGCTCGTGACTGCACTGCTGCTCAGGGCGCATGCTCCGCTGCCTGGGACACCCTGGCCAGCCAGGTGACATCGAGGGCCCCAGCCATCTAGAAGGTCCTCATGACGCCACCCTGTGGGGATCCTCTGAGGGGATGCCAGCCGCCTAGCCCATCTCCCATGCAGCACGGCACCCCCTCTGTGCCCACAGGCAGCGGCAGGAAGGACAAGGGGCAGGAGGTGGGGCGGTCACCAGGAGCTTGTGGAGGATAGGGCAGGGAAGCTGCCTCCAGGGGCCACAGTCCCCTCCGCTCCCCTTCTGCTCCTCCCCTGGTCTTCTCTTCCTCCTCCCTGCTTCTGATACTGGGAATTAGACCTACTAGGCTCCCCCAAGCCTTTATAGATAGGGTCTTGCTAAGTCACTCAGATAGGGTCTTGCTAAGTCACTCAGATAGGGTCACTCAGTCACTCAGATAGGGTCTTGCTAAGTCACTCAGACTAGGTTCGAACTTGTGATCTTCCTGGCTCAGCCTCTTGCGTGGCTGTTATTACAGGGACATGCCACCACGCTTAGCATTGGTATTTATTTCTAACATGACTTTGAGTTTTACCATATTCAAAGGGGCTTGAGGGGATTTAGGGAAAACACACACACACACACACACACACACACACACAACTTGAGAAAAAGGCAAGGGTATTTACCAAGCAACTTTAAGGCAGGAGGGAAGATCAAAAACCAGATGATGTGTTGGGCACACACAAGTGTGCATGTATGTGTGCACGTGCATGTGCCCGTGTGCATGAGTGTGCACCTATACACATGTGCATTGTGCCCGTGTGCATGTGTGTGTACATGAGTGTGCACCTATACACATGTGCTTGGCGTCTGTGTGCATGTGTGTGTACATGAGTGTGCACCTATACACATGTGCATTGTGCCCGTGTGTACCCGTGTGCATGTGTGTGTGTGCACCTATACACATGTGCATTGTGCCCTTGTGTGCCCGTGTGCTTGTGCGGGTGTGAGTGTGCACCTATACACATGTGCAGTGTGCCCATGTGTGCCCGTGCGCATGTGTGTGCATGAGTGTGCACCTATACACATGTGCAGTGTGCCCGTGTGCATGTGCGTGTGTGCACCTATACACATGTGCTTGGCGCCCGTGTGTGCCCATGTGCATGTGTGTGCGTGAGTGTGCACCTATACACATGTGCAGTGTGCCTGTGCATACCCATGTGCTTGTGCGTGTGTGTGCACCTATACACATGTGCTTGGCGCCCGTGTGTGCCCGTGTGCCCGTGCGTGTGCAGTTTTCAGGAGGGGTAGGTGGGCAGGGCCCACACTGGGATTGTGCCGCTCTCAGCACCCTGCACCATACACCTCTTGGTGTCAGGGAGGCTTCCTGGAAGTGACCTGGGGCACAGATCCCAAGCAGAAGCAGCGCCCCTGGTGGCAGAAGGGGAGTGAGGAAATTCAGAGAGGTGGCACTGGATGGGCGGCCATGCAGGGCCGGGGTGCTTGAAGTGGGAGGGACGTCTAGGCTAGTGACAGGTGGGGAGATGCCGCGACATCTAGAGGGGAGAGGGGCTTGGGATGTGGGGCCTCGGGAGGTGCCTGCAACTGTCTGGCCTACCCCTGCCCCAAGGTTTCCTCCCCGGAATTTGAGCTCAGATATCCGCCCGGGAGAGCCCAGGGTGGGCGAGCTGCACCAGGCCGAGGGGAGCTGTGCCAGGCCCCCAGGCCCTCGGTGGGAGGGGGAGCTCAGAGGGCGCCTCGTGCTGCTCCCTGACAGATGATTGACTCGAAACAATATCTAAGGCGATCAGGATAAAGTGCTGGCCATTTCAAGGCTCAGCAGAATTCAGATCCTAATTAGACTTCTCACCACATTCCAAATAAAAATGGTTCCCCTGGTACCCTCTTTGCCTATCAGGTGTCTCTCCCAGATCACTGGAACAAGACGCATAAAGAAAGTGATTAAAGCCATAACAAAGGCATAAAATTGGAATTATCGCTGCCACCACATCTGGGAGCACGAAGTGTCACCGTACTGCCCCTCCTTCCTAAACCCACACACATAGCACTGTCCCACTCAGCTCAGCAGGGGCTCGGGCCCAGTTCTGGGAGGGAGGCCATGGGCCTGAGGCTTAGGCTGGGCCTGCTCGGAGGGCTGGGCTCTTGCCCCGACTTCACGTGCTCCGGTGTGACAGGTATGCTCACACCCAGCGAGCCTCCCAACCCTGTGATGGCTGCCACAGTGGCATCTGTCTCTGCAGGGAGACCCTATCCTCAAATGGACCGGAACCCAGTGCCTGGCCAGTGGCCCTGATGTTGGCCCTTTTCCAACCCACTTCCCACAGCGGCACCTGTCTAGGGGCCACCAAGTCCCCGCTGGTCCTCACAGGTGTCACGGCCAGGACACCGTCTGGAGACCTCAGCTCCCCACAACACACATTTGTGGGCGCACACAGCTGAGGCCTGTGGCTGCGCTGCACCTCGTGCGCCCTGGGGACAGAGCAAGGTCGCCTGTCTTGGGGTGCCCTGCTCCTGGGTCTCTCGGGCCTCTGGAGCTCTCTGCTCTGCTGCAGTCCTATGTCCCTGCAGCTTCCGGGTACCTGGTCCTGGGCAGGGGCTGTCCCCGTGTGGGGCAGGTGGGCCGGCCGGCGGAGGCCCGCAGGAGGGTGAAGGAGCAGGAGTGGGCTCTCGGCGGGGACGGTATAAAATTAAAAGGTAAAAAGCAGGAAGGCAAATGGAGGGTGCTTTCAGCTTTCACATTATTAATGACTCTTCAAAAAATCGGCGAGTTTTCCAATCTTCTCTGAGAAGCGCTTGAAGGAGCTCACAGATGAAACTGACCTTCAAAATGTTCTTTGGTCTTTAGTTAAGAAATTCGCTCGCCATTATGGCATCATTAGGGAAACAAGGATAAAATTACTCCATGGTTAATGACCTATAGTATCTCCCCACCAAAATTTGTTTCAGATCTAATAAAACTGTGCTTAACACACTCGGATGAGTTATGAGGACTGTTCTGCAGGGTATTAAAATGTGGAAAATAGATTTTCCGAAGCTGGGGGGACTGGACTTTTTGAATCAGATAGCAGAATGGAATTTTCTGGGCAATAAATTCTTCCATGTCTCAATTTCATCTCTCGCACACTCGCTCTCCTGCCTGCCTCTGCCTCACTCTCCCTCCCTCCCTCCCCCCCTCCCTCCCTCCCTTGTCCCTCTATTTCTCTCTTTCCCTCCCCCCGTACTGCCTTGCTCTCTCTGTCTCTCCTCTCCTAAACTCTTGAAGCAACGTAGGAACTGTTAGAATTTGAAGCCTACAAAAACTCTGAAAGAGCAGAGTGGCTGAGGCTGTCTGTGTGTGACAGTGAGAGCCTGCCGTGCACGCGTATGTCTGTGGCCCACCTGTCTCACCAGAGCAGAGCTGAGAGGCTGCCAGGGAGGGAGTGACGCCCTCTGTGGAGGCCAGTCGCTGTCTCACCCCCCCCCCACAGACACGCCCACTGACCCTTCCTGTCACCTGGACACACCCCTGCCTGGGTAGCAGCCTGTAGGGCAGCTGCCCGCTCCCACACACCCCGGACTTTTGGGAGGGTCAGCTGACATCTTCATGAGAATCTGAGCTGCCCTGTATGCACACACGTGTGCACAGGAGCACACGCTAGCATTTGAGGTGGGCACACCTGGGTCCTGGCCTGCCAGGCTGAAGGCACTGAGCCCTGGGCCCGTGCAGTGGCTGGAGGTATTCAGGGGCTGGATCCTGCCTCGGAGAGAGGTGGCTGGCGAGGTAATGGCATTTTGCTCTCTTTAAACTTTAATCTTTCCTATTAATTCCCTGCAACTGGAGAATGTGTGAGAGTTAATGTTCCGTGAACGTGTTTCGCACTCGGCAGTCTCTTCGAGCTAATTACCTTCAGGTGCTAAATGGAGGGAAATTGCAATCCATTTGGATGTGAAAAAATTTCGCCTTCCCGTCCCCGGTGAGACATCCTTTTTCCTGAGTGCTGCAGAAAGAATGCTCTCTGGGTGGAAGTTTTCTTCCTAATGTTTTTTCTTTTTTTTTTTTTTTGGCCCTTTCCCCCGCCCCCTTTCTCCAAGAGCCTGGGTTTGCAGGATGCCGGAGGTTGGAGACAGAGGCAGTGAGGGGCCAGTTCTGGGCAGAGGTCAGGTGGGAAGGGCCTCATAAGCTGGAGATGCCCGGCTGGGAGCCTGCCCTCCCCTTGGAGGCCCTGGAGTGGAAGTGTATTTACACGCTTAATAACACGCTTATTACCAGTGTTCCTCAGCTACTAGGTTTTGAATACAGATATAATAGAATTTTATAAGCCACATAAAAGCTGTCCTCATGGACCCTGAACTGGGGTGGCTGGGGGCACAGAGGACAGGGATTTGAGGGTGGAGATGAGGAGCGGGTAGGGAGGGAAGAGAAGAGAATGGAGGGAGAGAGAAGGGGGGCCTGGGCCAGTGGTGAGGATGGGGAGATGGCCTGAAGCCCCATCTCCAGGTCTCAGAGCACGGAGCATCAAGAGCCAGGCCCTGTGCCAGGAGTCGGCTCTGCCTGCCCTTGAGATTCAGAGAGATCGAGAGAGTGAAAGAGAGAAGGAGAGAGGAAGAGAGGGAGAGAGAGAGGGAGAGGAAGAGAGGGAGAGAGGGGGAGAGAGGGAGAGAGAGGGGGAGAGGAAGAGAGGGAGAGGGAGAGGGAGAGGGAGAGAGAGACCCCAATTTCTCACCTCCTCTTAAAGCCTCAGAAGAAAAGACATCTAAACATCTAAACATCTGAACATCTGGTCTGGGACTGGGGAGATAGCTCAGCAGGCTAAGCAACTGTTTATTGCAATGGCTTCCCACTCATCTTGGTTGAGGGTACTGTTAGTGCTGCTTCCTCCTGAAGGAACATCCTTCTGTGAGCCTTGCTTTTCCTCCTGTAGGCTGGCACAGGACAGTGGAGCAGCCGACACAGAACTACCGTCTGCGCATAGCTGAAGACCGTGGTGATTTTACAGGGCCGGACGGGGAGCGTGTCCTGGAGGGCCTGCACAGCAGGGAGGCAGCGCTTAACAAGTATTATGAGTCAGGGCAGAATGAAAGCCCTCATGCAGATATTCGGGGGTCTTCACTTAGGTAGTTTTTGGATTCTCCAGTGTAGCATGCAGTATTCTTTCTCACTTCCTATGAATTTCACCATTTTGGGACTAATCTATCTATCTATCTATCTATCTATCTATCTATCTATCTATCTATCTTTCTTTCTTTCTTTTTCTCTTTCTTTCATTCTCTCTCCTTTCTTTCATTCTTTTTCTCTCTTGTTCTCTTTTTCTCTTTCTCTCTCTTCTTTTTAAAGAATTTTTTATTTTATTTATTTTTTTCTTGTTTCAGAACCTTTGTTTATTCATTCATTTTTATGGCTGGCTCAGCCCACCCCGAGGGCAGGGCTGGCGCAGCATGTGGTGCCGGGGATCGAGCCGTGGTCCCTGCAGCCGCCCAAGCTTTCCCAAGCAGGCGCTTTAGACCACTGAGCCATCCCGCTGGGCCCCTCTCTTTCTCTTTCTTTCTTTCATTTTCTTTCTCGTTCTCTCTTTTTTCTTTCTCTCTCTCTTTCTTTCTTTCTTTCTCTTTCATTCTTTCTTTCCTCTTCCTCCTCCTCCTTCTTGTGCTTGTCTTTTTAATACAGGGTCTCACTATATAGCCCAGGCTGTCCTTGAACTCCCAGCAATTCTCCTGCCTCAGCCTCCAGAGTGCTGGAATTACCGGCATGTACCACCAGGCTCAGCCTCTATTATTTTCTTGAACTAAGGTTCCCACTCCTGGTGAGTGACGTAAGCCTCACTCATGAGTGGCACAAGCCTGGGTTCAAGGGTGGTTCCTCTTCCGTTTTCAGGCCCAAAGCCGACAGCTTCTGAGCCAAACCTTTCTGTGCACAGAGACTTCTGGCTCCCCTGTCGACGCCTCATAGGTCCCAACTTCTCCCTCTCTTGCCCCTGGCTGCACGGGCCAGCTTGCGTCTCCCCCACGTCACCTCCGCCATCACCCCAGCTTCGTCTGGGACAGGCATGGACTTTCAGGCTGAGACCTCCCATTGCACACTCGGGCTTCCAGTTGTCTTCCATGCCCGGCACTAAGGGGCTTACTTGTATTATCTTAGAATGTGGTTCCATGCTTCCTGGCCACTATAGTACATACGCTTTTAGATTTATCACACGACATTATTCTAACGTCCCTATTTCTAGCAGATGATGTCACCCCCAGCAGCTCAGTGTGCCAAACTGTTGGAACCCCTCTCCCTCACTCTTTGGGTTCCTGTCCTTCCCTCCCACCAGATTATGGACTCCTGTAAGGACAGTGTTTGTTATTTAGATTTTCTTCTCTCTTGAGGCCTAGGCCAGCTTTACACCAACTGGGTGCTTGGTAAGTACCACAGCTGTTCTTCATGTTGTTGCTGTTTTTACTACTTCCAGCCTCAGTGTTCAGAGCTGACAGAAAACCGGATTCTGGCTCTGCTGCAGGCATTTAAAGCACACAGTCAGGCTGTTCAGCCTTTGGCATCATCATCTGAATTTCATTAGTCATGAAAAATATCTTCTTCAATCACCTTCGAGGACAACTCATCATCTATTTGACCTATGTTTTTAAAAGTACAAGTTGCAACCCATTAGCAGGCCATGAAAGCAGTTTAATGAAAGAGAGCAAAATGGAAAAGAGCATGTCAGAGTGTAGTAGGTGCAGAAGTTCAGGTACTGCTTATGGAACTTTCATCTCAGGTGTGCGTGCATGCGTGCGCATGTGTTTGGTGGGTCACCGTATAGTGTGGGTCAGGGTAAAACTAAGTCACTGATTAAGCCATCGTTCTCTTAGTCCCAAGCCCCCTTTCAACCCCCACCTGTCTCTAGCAGACCTGATTTCAGGGTCAAACATGACATGCCAAACCAGGAACACTCAGCATGTGTTGTCCCAGTGCAGACATTGGAGCACTTCCAGGGCCTGAGTTGGAAGCTTTACAGCCTGCCCAGGATTCCGTGAGTTCCACATCACGATTCATGGAACTCACTGAGCTCTGAGCCCCTGTACTTACCCCACACGCCTTCCTGACCTCCCGGGATGAGAGTTCAGCCCAGCACTGTAGCCTCCAGATCCCCTCAGCACTGCTTCCCAGGGTCTTGACCCCACACAGCTTCTCAGTGTGGCTACAAAGGCTGCCGCATAACGGCCCAGGGATGTCTGGAGCCCCTGCCCTGCTCTTGCTCCCAGGAAGTTGCCAGTGCAGAACTGCTTGGCCACAGCGAAGACTTCCCTGGGAGCGTGAACCGGTGTACTCACTGAGGAGAGCCACTCTTGCACTTGTCCCCCTCTATGCCATCCTGAATGTTTGCGCACTGCGCAAGGACACAATCTGTGTCGTAAACAATGAATCTACTGCAAAGGGAGTTGAGGCTCCTTCAACTCCCATAGTCAGGGCACCCGAGCTCCAAAGTCAAAGAAGCCTGTCCCAGGGGCTACTCCCTTAATCCTAGCTACTTGGAGGAGGAGGAGGACCAGAAGCTTGAGCCCAACCTGGGCAATTTAGCAAGAGCCTGGCTCAAAATAAAAATTAAAAGGGCTTGGAGCTGGGGAGATAGCTCCGAGGCACAAGTGCCTGCTGGGCAAGTGCAAGGTCGTGAGTTTGAACCCCGGCCCCACAAAAAAAAAAAAAAAAAAAAAAAAAAAAAAAAAATTAAAAGGGCTTGGGAGGTAGCTCCTTAATACTGAAGAAAAAAGACAAGTAACCTGGTACCTCTCTTTAAAATTAAAATATATGAGCACCTACTCTGAGGATTGCATTGTGCAATATTAAAACCATGTTTGGAATGCCTGTCATTCTGGTCTTCTAGATGCATGCTACTTCTAATAGCATATCAGTAGTTGCTACACTCTCTTGCAAGTAAATGTTTATTTAAAAAATAATAATAATTAAAGAGAATAAGAGATAAGAAAAAATACTGTAGGATTATTCTGCTACAACTTAGTATATTTCTAAATTCTTAAATTTATGTGTAAGAATGCATGATTTTTTCACATGCTATAGGGATTTAAAATTTAGAATATCAGTGATTTATGGAAAATACATGTTCCATGTTATGCCTTAAGCATTTGATATTCAGAAAGATAGTGATGTTAAGTTCAAGTGTCCATGTTATAGGAAATAATATCATTAAGCTTCTCTTCCGGAGGGTTAACAACTTAAGTTGGCCAACCAAAAAAGTAGAGAGAAAGAAAGAAGGGCTACAAGGATAACCAATATTTCGGCCCTAGCCCTTCAAGGTCAGTGAGGACTCAGGACATAAGAGAACCTGTAATGTAACATCCTATAACTCAGTGGTGTCCCAAATTTTCTGTACAAGGAGATAGATTATGGAGCCATAGAGGAAAGTGATAGATGATCTATAGTGTGCCTAAGGAGAGTCACCTAGAGAGAACAAATTGGTCAAGCAATGGCCATGACTCATCCATAAGGCTGACACTGTCAAAAGATCTATAAACAGCTGTACATGGTCAGGTTAAATCCTGAGAGGACGCAACTTTTATCAGATACAAAAGTTACATTTTTTGTTAGATACATTTGCTTTACTTTGGTCTTAACTGTCCAGCGGAAAAGTCTAACCATGAGGTATAAAAAGTAAAGCCCTACATATTAATGTTAATATACTGAGCTGTAAAAGGCTCAAGCCAACGGCTTCTGACACTGCCAGTTGTGCTGATAGCCCACTACTATTCTGGACTATTGGACTATACATACAACTACTTTCTCTTAGTTCAATAAGAAAGATTTGCACTAGTAGTGTTTCTACAAGATATCAAACCTGCATCTTGTACTCTGAACAAATACTATAAAGACAGCAATATGCAATGTATTAATTGCTGGAACTGTCCTACTATCCTGTTGTGAAACTGTCTCATTGTTATTTCTGTTCATTAAAATTAATAAAAAATTGAAATGTATGGTGTTTGTTGAGCTCCAGTTGAGTCAGACACTTCCACATGTATTATTTCTTCCAAGCACCACAGAAACCCTACAAGGTGAGTGTGATTGTCCTATTTTATACATGAGGAGTGCGAGGGCTGAGAAGGTTAAGTAACACGCTGGACCCACCTCCCAGGCGAGTGTCACCTGGCTAGGAGCCGAGCCAGGCCAGACGGTTGCCCTGCGCTAACCGCCGCCTCGGGCAGCCCTCCAGCACCACCTTTCCAGCCTTGAGCAGGCAGGCCCTGGCCCAGGTCCTGCAGGGCTGGTGCCACCGCTCGTGACTGAGAAGCGGGGCAGTCACCATGGGGCATCCTCCAGCCTCCCTGAGGGCTGCTGCACCGGACGCCCAGCTCAGGATGAGGAGAGCGCAGGAGCTGTGCCCGTGCCGCAGCGTGCTCTGAGAGCCGTCTAATTAATGGGCTGGCTGTGTCTGCGTCTTCCCTCCATGGGCTCCCATCACTCGTGGACAATGCGTGGGCTTGATGGTGAGGCTGGCACAGCACCACTGGTCTTCCCAGCCTCTCCCCGCAGTGTCCACTCTGCTGCGCCCTCACTTCCTGCCTCCGGGCCTTTGGCCGTGCCCCGCCTCCGCCTGGACCACTCCCACAGCACTCACAAGCCTCTTCACCCACGCTCTACCTGACTGGCTGCTCCTCCTGCGAGCGGCAGACCGGACTCCTGGCACGGCTTCACGCCACCCCACATCTCTGCGCCAGTGGGTGTGGCTGTTCTGGTGCCACGGGTGTCTTTCAGCTCTTGCCCTGGCTGGGCTCTGGGCACAAAGCAAAGGCTCCACAGATTTCTGTCAGACACATTCTAAAAAGTCAGCAAAGGGCCATCTCGATGGTTCAGCGGACTAAAGCACCTGCTTAGGCAGAGTACAGTGGCCAGGCTTGGATCCCTATCGTGCTGTGCTGGCCGTACCCCTGGGGTGCACTGAGACGGTGCCTGAGCCTGGCATGGTGGCTGGCATGTGCTTGTAATCCCAGCTCCTGGGAGGCTGAAAACAGGAGAATCACTAGGAGTTTCATCTATGTAGAGAGACCCTGTAGAGACACAGCGGCTCTCATCCTGTGGGTAGGGACCTCCGCGGTGGATTTCGAACGACCAAAGCACAGGGGCCGCCTAAAGCTATTCCAAATCATAACTGTAGCAAAATTATAGTTTTGAAATAGCCACCAAAATTATTTTTTGGTTTTGGGTCACCGCAACATGAGGAACTGTATTGTGGGGTCACAGCATTAGAAAGGTTGAGAACCACTGCGTAGACCCTGTCTTAAATACAGGGAAGAAAAAGTCAGTGAATGTGAGCAGAAACTGTCTTCCTTGAATTTTAGCACGTACTAAACATGTAACCAAAGCTTGTTGTGCTGTAACCGCCATTAGGTTGGCATGTTGAAGTGCGAGACTTGCTGTCATCTGACTGGGTCCCCTAAGTACGTGGGGCTCCCACACAGTGGCAGTGCTGGGGGAGGTTGTTCAGGGGAACGGACTGCGCCCTGGGCAGCAGGGATTTGTATTGGGCCCTCCTTTCCTCCTCCCCCTTCCACCATGAAGTGACAGCAGGACGGCTGCCCCCTGCTGGCCCTTGCCCTTGGGCTTGCAGTCTCCAGAATCACGAGTCATAGCGCTTCTGTCCACTGTAAGTTACCCAGCCAGTGGCTACAGGAGCAGGACAGGGCCCAGCACATACGCCATGCAGATGTGGAGCCCTCCATCCCCGCGGCCACTGGAGGGGGAGCCTTCGGGGAGGGAGTAGGTGGTGAGGCTGCGTCCCCGTGGGTGGGTTATTGCCCTTACACAAGGTGCAAGGGAATGGCTTTGCTCCTTTGCCCATGACCAGAGAGCGCAGGCCCTCCGACGGTGAATGTGCCGGCATGCTCACCTAGGACACAGCTAGGATGGATGGCCACAGCCCTGTGATACATTCCTGTTCCCCAACTGCCGAGCTGAGGTACAGCAGCCTAGGTGGGGTAATACAGGCATTACACTCCAGGGGTGGGCATTAGGTTCCAGGCTAGGCCTGGAGTCCCAGCTGTTTGGGAGGCTGAGGCAGGACTGAAAGTTCAAGGACAGACTGGGTAACTTAGTAGAACTCTCTTAAATTTAAAAGGCTGTGGATGTAGCTCAGTGCTAGGTCCAATCCCCAGTAGCAGGAGAACAACAGCAACAACAAAGACTATTATGCAAGAAAAGGTTTCTGTAGTCAGTCGAATAACTTGGGGAACAAAGTTAGACAAATGTGACAAGTTTTAACTATCAAAGTTAAACAAAATCCCAAAGGATTAGAGCCTCGGCTGGTCCCTGAGGGACGGCAGCACACAGCAGCGCCACTGGGCTTGGCGCTCGCGGTGGAAAAGAAGCCTTCCTCGTCTGTAGCTCCCCAGGCACGGGCTGTGGCTGCTCCCTGGCCAGCCTATCCTCGTGCGCCCCCCTCCCCCGCCACGGGGAGTTGGGGAGCCACAAATGCACGCAAGAAAATAAGTGAATAAACAAAGGTTCTTAAATAAGAAAAAAAAAAAAGTTAAAAAAAAAAAAAAGCAGCTCACACAGTACCTGGCACAAGACAGCCCTTGCTAAGTTTTAGTTGTTATTACCGATATGAAGACAGGGCTTTGCAAACAAGCTGTGTTCACCGGCTCGCTGGCTAAAGTGACGCCACCAATTCATTGTAAAACATGCTGGTTCATACTCACAAACACGAGGTGCCCGTGGCTCTGGTGCCGTGCACGTCTGCTCCTCCACTTGGTTGAGCTGCACGCGTAGCAAGAGCTGGTTGCTTTTAACTCGGCCTGCGCATGCCAGCTGCAACACTATTCTTACATAGTTTAACTATATGTCACATAAACCAAGAAAATGAGCAAAAAACTGTTGTTGTTATTTGGAAAGATTCCGTAGCAGTATGTTTCTTAAAATTTTCATGATCAAATTACGTATTGTCCCTGGAAAAACAGGGGAAATCATACAGAACTGAGAAAGCTGCAGCCAGGCTTTTCTCTTAAACACGCCTCATTTTTCCAGGGAGATCTCTCCGTGGTAAAAGTGCCTGCCTGAAAACAGCCATCGGGACGTTTCACCAGGCCAAGAAGGCAAGGTGGGGGCAGCCAATCCACAGGCACCTTAGAAAGGGCCCCTCATTTTGTAATTGTGATTCTAAAACTCCAGCCAGATTCAGTCAAAGGGAAAGCGGACAGGGCTGAAGCAAAGGTAGGCCACAGTGATCGTGGTCAGCAGCCTGGGACAGGAAATCGGGGAGGCGTTCTGCGCAGAGGTGGGGTCTGGGAAGGCTTCTGGGGGGAGCCCCAGCCCTCCTCCTGAGAAGGGCAGCGTAAATGCGCCTGTACTTGTTCGCAGGCGATGTAATGAAGCCTGGCAGGATGGTTCAGTGGTCTAAAGCGCCTGCTTAGGAAAGCTTAGGTGGACCTACAGGGACCGGGGTTCGATCCCCGGCACCTCGTGCTGTGCCAGCCCTGCCCTCAGGGCAGGCTGAGCCAGCCATAAAAATAAACAAACAAAGTTCTGAAACAAGAAAAAATAAATAAAAATTTTTAAAAAGTGATGTATTGTTTTATCTGTGTGTCTTTTATTCAATCTTCTTGCCTTATGACTGTGGCTAAAACTTTTAGTCGAATTTTGTCAAACAGTTTTCTGCATCAACTAAATTGTTTGAATAACTCTCCTGTACTCTATTAAGAGCTGATTTTTGGATTTTGAACCACTGTTTCGTCCTTAGAATAAACTCCAGTTGATCATGGTGTTTAATTCTGTTTATATAGTGCTGTATTTCATTTGCTGGTGTTTTGCTGAGCATTTTTGCACCTATATTGAGAAAGGATATTTGTCTTAGGTGTTTTTTTTTTTGTGGTAATGTTTTTGCCTGATGGCACCTGGGTAACACGAGTTCGTACAATCAACGGAGACATGTTCTTGTCTCTTCTGTTTTCTGGAAGAGATTATGGAATACTCCTCTTCATTCTTCCTTAAAAATTGGGAAGATTTTCCACTAAAGCCATGTGACCCTGGAGATTTTTTCTAGAAACCAATAAATTGTGAATTCAACTTAATAGTTAAAGAGCTATTTAAACTATCTGTTTTGAGCTGGCCAAATCGCTCAACAGATTAAAGCACCTGCAAGCAGGCACAGAGGCCAGGGGGACAACCATGCTGGCCCCGCACCCCAGGGGTGCACTGAGATGGCAGTTGAGACTAGGTATGGTGGCACTTGCCTGTAATCCCAGCTCTTGGGAAGCTGTAAACAGGCAGATCACTATGAGTCTAATCTAGTAGTGAAACCCTGAACACCTTGTCCCTGTAGACCCTTCTTTAAAAAAAAAAAATAAAAATAAAAAAGAGCAAGAAACAAAAGTAAACAAAAAATTTTTTATCTGTTTCATATACTCTTTTTTTTTTTTTTTAAACTTTATTTTTTCTTGTTTCAGAACCTTTGTTTGTTTATTCACTCACTTTTATGGCTGGCTCAGCCTGCCCCCAGGGCAGGGCTGTCACAGCATGTGGTGCTGGGGATTGAACCCGCGGTCCCTAAAGCCACCCAAGCTTTCCCAAGCAGGCGCTTTGGGCCACTGAGCCATCCCTCCGGGCCCTGTTTCATATACTCTTACCCATTTAATGTCTGAAGATTCCCATTCTGTTCATAATATTAGTTATTGTGTCTTCTCTTTTTTGTCAGTTTTATTAAAGTCTTGTCAATTTTTTGGACCTCTCAGAGAACCAATTCTTTATTTCAACCATTTTCACTGTTATTTTTATATCCAGTTTCATCAGTTTCTACTTGTGTCTTTCTTTCCTCTCTTGCTTTGGACTTACTTTACTATTCTTTTCCCAAATTTAAAAAAAAATTTTTTTAAATTTTATTTATTTATTTATTTATTTATTCATTTATTTATTCTTGTTTCAGAACCTTTATTTGTTTATTCACTCATTTTTATGGCTGGCTCAGCCCGCCCTGAAGGCAGGGCTGGCGCAGCATGTGGTGCCGGGGATCGAACCACGGTCCCTGAAGCCGCCCAAGCTTTCCCAAGCAGGCGCTTTAGACCACTGAGCCATCCCGCCGGGCCCCTCTTTTCCCAAATCTTACTGATTTGAGATCCTTCTTTTTGAGTGTGTACTTAGTGCTATAAGTCTTCCTGCCACCACTGCTTTAGCCTTCGCTTGGGAGTTGTGATATGTTTGTTGTACTGTCATTTTTATTTAGTTGAAGGTATTCTAAAATTTCATTTGTGTTTTTCTCTTGACCTATGAATTACTTATAAGTGTGTTATTTTGCTTCTAAGTAATTAGAGTTTTTTGTCTATTACGAAGGTTATTATTGTTATTTTTTAAATGCCGCGTGTGCTTAGATAGCACGCTCCTTGTGACTTCAAAACTTTTCTGAGGGCCAGCCAGATAGCTCAGCAGATGACAGTACCTGCTTAGACAGATGCAGGGGCTTGGGTCGGACCCCCGGCATGCTGTGCTGGCCCCACCCCTGGGGTACGCTGAGACAGTGATTGCAACTGGGCATGGTGGCACACCTGCAATCCCAGCACTTGGGAGGCTGGAAACAGGAGGATCACTAGGAATCCAATCTGTGTAATGAGACCCTATAGACCGTGTACTGAATACATACACACATACATACACACATACACACATTTTTTTGAGGCAGAGTCTCACTGTATAGCCATGCTGGTCACACTTAAAGAGGTTTCCTTGCTCAGCCTCTCAAGTGCTGAGATTACAGGCAGAGCACACGCTCCTCACCCTGCTCCAGATGACTTTGATTCTTTTAAAATTTGTCAAGCTTGTTTAGTGGATAATGGTCTAGCTTGACAGATGTAATATAGGATATTAAACAGAATGTATATTTGATTGTTGTTGGATAGAGTGTCCTGTAAATGTCGATTAGGCTTTACTGTTGAAAGTATTGTTGAGTTTGGACTTTCTAATGCCAACCTCAGTGCCCTCCTTTTGTACAGATTCAGGCATGTTTATAAAGTAAGGACTCTGGGCCCCTATACAGTCACTTCATTAAACTTTTAAACTTCTCAAGTTGAGAGATTTTCCATGGTGTCGCGTGGCTCTGGTCCTTCGCCAAAACAATCACTGAAGAACAGTAGCCATGGCCCTCCACTATCTCATGGTCACGGGCCTCAACAAGGGCCATAAGATGACTAAGGATGTGAGCAAACAGGCACGGCCACCAGTGCGGACGCCTCACCGAACACACCAAGTTCGTGCGGGACATGATCCGGGAGGTGTGGGGCTTCCCCTGCCCCCAGGAGCCAGATGCCGTGGAGCTGCTCAAGGTCTCCAAGGACAAACGTGCCCTCAAGTTGATCAAGAAAAGGGTGGGGACGCACACCCGCGCCAAGAGGAAGCGTGAGGAGCTGAGCAACGTGCTGGCCAGGCCGCCGTGAGGAAGGCAGCTGCCAGGAAGGACTGAGCTCTGGAATAAAGCTTTGCAACAAAACAAAACAAAACACACAATCCACCCCTTGTTAACTTGGTTAACCAGATACATTTCTTTAAACTGTTCCC
>PVJA010005169.1:70499-80772 GCA_004027025.1 Myocastor coypus | reverse complement strand
GCAGTGGAGAAGGGTTCCTTTTTCCCCACAGCCTCTCCAGCATTTGTTGCTGGTTGATTTCTTTATGATAGCCATCCTTACTGGGGTGAGGTGGTATCTAAGTGTTGTTTTGATTTGCATTTCACGAATAGCTAGTGATGTGGAGCATTTCTTCATGTATTTGTAGGCTTGCTGTATTTCTTTCTCTGAGAAGTGAATGCTCATCTCAGATGCCCATTTCTGGATTGGGTCTTTGAATTTTGGGACCCTAATGGTTTTTAGTTCTTTGTAGATTCTAGGTAGAAGACCTTTGTCTGAGTACTTGTTAGTTATAATCTTTTCGAAATTTGTGGGTCGTCTTTTCACTTTGTTAGTGATTTCCTTTGACATGCAGAAACTTCTTAGCCGGAGGAGGTCCCAATTGTTGATGTTTTCAAGTGTTAAACGAAGCATTTAAAGTTTAAATCACAGTACATCAGTGGGCACTTGCATTCTATTCCTAAATTTAAAATAAACCTATTGCTTCCAGACTATAGATGCCCAATATGTATTTGAACATCAAGTTAGCCATAACTTTTTATTTTTTAACTTGTACTTTATTTTTATTTTTTTGTGGTACTGGAGATTGAACTCAGGACCCTGTGGTTGCCAGACTAGCACTTCTACTGTGGTATCTCCCCAGCCCTTCCCCAACCTTTTTATTTTTTAAAGGCAGCATTAATTTAAATTTTTTCTGTTTGCTTAGTAACACATCTATTTACTGTGTTACAAAAGCATCCGACATGTATTCAGATGCAAAAGCCCCTATCTAGTCCATTTTATATACCAAAATACCTTTGGCTCTTATAAACAACAGAAATTTATTTCTGATAGCCCTGGAGGCTGCAGTGTAGGTGAAGGTACCACACCAGCAGTCTTCTCATCTGACAAGGACAGGAAAGTGGTGCCTCTTGCAAGCACAAACCCATCTGCATGGGGTACACCCTTTACTTCTTCTTCTTTTTTTTTTTTTTTTTGGTGGCCTGGGGTGGGGATCCAACTGGGGTTCCTGTGCGTCACCTAAGCAGATGCTTTAGACTGCTGGGCTATCTTGCTGGCCCTACATTTTTAATATAAAATAATATTCTATTACAAATATACTGTATAGTGATAGTATGAAAAATCAAACTGCAAAAAACAGTGAACTCCTTTCAAAAACTCATCAAATATTTTATAACATAGTACGTTGTATTTTTCTATATTTTGCTTACCTTATTTAATCTGTTGTGTAATAAGTCTTTCTGATTGTTTTTCGTAACAACATAATATTGTATTATACAGATTTAACATAATTTGCTGTAAAGTCTCTTACTGATGGATTTTTAGGATGTGTATAATGTTTTCATAATAATTCCATCGCAGCAATCCGTATGTCATTGTAAACAGTTCATATTGTATCGACGTTTTCCCCACATGCCTCTCTTAAGGTTAAGGCAAGAGAATTGAAAGTTCAAGTTCAGCCTGGGCTGACTTGCAAGACTCTATCTCAAAAAAATTAACATGGATTTGGGATAGAATCCAATGTAAAGGCCCTTTGTTCAGTCCCCAGTATAACACACACTAAGAATCCTGGGGATTGTTTGTATTTTGACATAGTTTGTGATTTTTTTTCCCTGCATAAGTGTTTTTAATTTTTATGCTCTTAATTATACCAATTCTATTTTGGATGACCCTGAGTTTTAATGTCAAGCAAGACTAATGTGAAGGCACTTTTATTTTAGGCTGATACCATGCTAAAAATGGGCTTTCAACAGCAAGTACTTGACATTTTGGAAAACATTCCTAATGATTGCCAGACCATTTTGGCTTCTGCCACAATTCCAGCTAGCATAGAACAACTAGCAAGCCAGCTTCTGCATAACCCTGTGAGAATCATCACTGGAGAAAAGAACCTTCCATGTCCCAGCATACATCAGATCATCCTGTGGGTAGAAGACCCAGCCAAAAAGAAAAAGTTATTTGAAATCTTAAATGTGAGTGACAAAGCAGTGAACCGTATTTTATGAACTGTATTTTCATTTTCCACAGCTTTCAAGAGATTTCTAGAGGCAGCTTTTTGAGAATTTGACCTAGATTGATGAACTTATTTAATAATCAGTTGCTTCAAAGATTTTCAGTACTTTCTTTTATATAAGATGACGTTAAGATATTTTTTAGGTATTTGTCTTTGCTAAATGTTTAACTGTGACTGATTTAAAGAAAAATCAGGGAGAGGGTAGGGAGGATTAAAACTACATAAATTATTCAGGTGTAACAAAGACTTAAAAAAATAACAGTAATGTTTTAAGTGGGTAATACAGTATATACAGTGTACTTACAAATACATTATTGAGCTAACTATGGTTTTTATTCATTTGGCAGTATTTAGAAGTGTATTAATTGCACTCACAATTTGTAGCATATGTTTGCAATTTAATGATACAGGAATGTAAAAGGCAACAACTGGCTTCTGTTTCTGTACATTTTAAAGGATGTGTGTTTTTAACACAACATGCCTTTTTTCTCCCTTAAAATATGTATAAGCCTTTTCTTAACTAATTTGTATTTATGGTTTCAGAAAAGTTCTCATTGTAAATTATAGCAATAATTTTAAATAATGTTTTGGCTTTTCAGGATAAGAAGCTCTTTAAGCCACCAGTGTTAGTGTTTGTGGACTGCAAGCTGGGAGCAGATCTGTTGAGTGAGGCAGTGCAGAAAATCACGGGTCTAAAAAGCATAGCGATGCACTCAGAGAAATCACAAGTGGAAAGGAAAAACATATTGAAGGTGTGACATTCAGCATTCTTTTTCCTGTAAATCTGTCTTGCCTTATTTTCAAGGGATAGTATGTTTTTAGCTGATTTTGAAAGCAGACCTCTTTTTAAGAATGAAATTTTCAGGCAACCAATAACCATAAAGCTAATTATCCCTCTTGCTCAGGCATCTGTGTTTGGGGAGCAATATGCCTAGTCTCTGGGGATTAGATACTAACTGGATTAGTAGTTCAGAATTTATCATTTCTGAAATCAGGTCAGTTTGGTCTGAAACAAGTAATTCATCTTTGGAAAAGATTTTCCTGAGGAAATTAAAGAAATAAATTGCTAGGGGAGGCAGTAGAGAGGATTAAAATTACATACATTTTTCAGTTGTAACAAAGACTTGAAAAAATAACAATAATGTCAAAGAAAATATATGAAAAAGAAAAGATGTCATAATTACATAAAACCATATAAAGTAAATTCTGATTTAATCCTATTGCTTGTTTGAACAGGGATTGCTAGAAGGAGACTATGAAGTTGTGGTGAGCACAGGAGTCCTGGGGCGAGGCCTGGACTTAGTCAGTGTCAGGCTGGTTGTGAACTTCGATATGCCTTCAACTATGGACGAGTACGTGCATCAGGTAAAGAGGCTCCACCTGTTACCACATTGGTTCATGAGTTTTACTGAGTAAGTCATTGTCATTATAATGTTAAGTTTTTAAAAAAGCAGGACATAAAACTGTATGCTTTTAATATATGTATGCATATAAACTAAATTTGGTTTTTAAAGGCTCTCCATATTGCCTAAAATACATTTGTAAAAGCTGGGTGGACATTGGGTTGGGGAGATAGCTCAGTAGAATAAGCTCTTGCCTGCCAAATGCAAGGTCCTGAGTTCAATCCCCAGTCCTCTAGGGATCTGTTGGTCTTACTGTGAATGGTTCAACATGGCAGTAGGAATGAGAAAGACAAACAATATGAAAAGCTGGGCTAGGTGGTTGCCAGTCTGCCTGATGGGCAAGACTAACTCAACGCACACAGAAATGATCCTTTATTTATACTTTTGCAAAGTCTACACCACATAACACAAAGCTGCCCAGCAACCAATAGTAGGCCTGAACCAGATAGGATGTTTTTCTCAGCAGGATGCTTTTTCTAAGCACTGGGGTAGTTTCTTGCTCTAGGCACGGAGGCCCAGTCCCACCTACACACACTTGATCAATTTCCTGGCTTCCTGCAGCTCCCAACATGGTCCCACCCCACCCTCCCCCCAAAAAAAAGGAAACTGGATGGACACAGTGACCATACCTATAATTCTAGCCAGGAGGCAGTAGCATCATTAATGTGAGCCTGGCCTGGTGTCTTGGTAACTTTATCTCATTGCTGGCTCAAAACACCTGACACTCAAAATTAAGGAAAGGCTTATTTAACTCAGTTCATGGAGATTTCATTTCATACTCAGCAGGCTTCAAGGTAGAGTGACACATGGAACACGGTGGCATTTCATGGCAGTAAAAAACAGCAAAACAGCAAGAGCAGAAAGGGAGGAGCAGCAGTAGCAGAGACAAGCAAGCCTTTCTTCCATACATTGCTTTTCAACTGTCTGCGGGTGTACCACTCATACCCACGATCACAGCATTCTATTGTGAGTTAATCACATACTGCATGAGACTTTGGGAGGACACCTAGACACAAACCATAACTCGTGGGTGACACATGGAGACCTTGTCTCATGGAGACCTTGTCTCATCAATGGATGGATGGATGGATGGATGGATGGATGGATGGGGATGTTGCTCTGTGTTTGTTGGGGCCAATTCTGCAGGATTCTAATTGAGGAAGAAAAAAAAACCCTGAAATGTTAACTAAAAAAAATTATAGGCACTAAATTTTCCTTTTTCTTCAGTGAACATACTAATCACTTCAGAAAATAAAAACTATTTTAATTATTTTAGGTTGACCTATCTGGCCAAAATAAAATTGGTCCTTAGTACAGTATTAGTTTTTTAAGAATCTTGTCTTCATCTGCTGTTCATATCCTTATTTGTTCTAGTCTTTCACCTTTTAAAATTTTATTCCTTTCTTTTGCTGCCAAAGCTAACAGTAGCTTCTGTTTCTCACAGAGGAGCTTTCTTTCAGCGCCACACTATCTGCCTGCTACCTGTCTTCCTTTGTGGGCATCGCTTACAGAGCTGCCATGCAGGGCCTTTCTGATGTTCTTAGGATCACCCCTGAATGTCTCCCTCACTTGACTCACCCTCTCAAGTGGTTTTCCCACTTGTATTTTTGGTACCCCCTCATTTGCCTATAGATCAGTGAATTAAGGATCCCACAGCAGTTCATTGTTGAAATAACTGGTATGTTTTCTTTCAAATTTTTACTAATTTTTAATAGAAACCTTGCCAAAATATCACTTTAAAAACTTTTTTAAGCTGGGAATGGTGGCACTCACCTGTAATCCCAGTACTCTAGAGGCTGAGGCAGGAGGATCGATGTGAGTTTGAGACCAGTGTGGGATACAGAAGGGAACTCAAGGCCAGCCTGAACTGCATAGTGAAAGCCTGTCTCAAAAAGACAAACAAAACAAAACAAAACAAAACAAAACAAAAAAAACAGAACCCACAACTTTTTAAAATGGATTTGCTACAGGATCTCACTGCACAGATAAGACTTGTAGTGGTCCTCCTGTTTTCAGTGCCTGTAAGCACTGGGATTACAGGCATGCCCCACCATGCCCAGTTGCATTGCCATCTCAGTGTGTCCCAGGGGTGAGGTAAGCACAGTATGGGGATAGAACCCTGGTTCGCTGTGCTTGCCTAGGTGGGTGCTTTACTCCACTGAGCTATCAAGCTAGGCCTTCATTGATTTTTTTTTCTTTATTTCTTTTATTCCCTTCATCAAGGTTTTATTTTTTTTAAGTTATAGTCTGTATCATAATATAAGAATGACTAAAATATACCTCACAATACAAACTACAGATAGAAAGTTCTCCAAGAAGAGACACAGAAAAGCATGAAATTTTCTCTTCCCTCAATTACTAGTATAAATGAAACAATTAGTGTATACATTAACTTTTTTTTTTTTACTTTCCTTTTTTTTTCTTCTTTTGAGTTCTTACACTAGGGAGACTATACAATATTTACATATGTAGGTCTGGTTTATTTCACTTACGAGTATTTGTCTAAGGTATATCCACTTATACATGATGTCTTCTAGTTTATCACTCTTTATAGCTGAGTAATATTCCATTGTATGAAAATACCACATCTTTTTCCACCATTCTTCAGATGATGGGCATTTTGGTTATTTCCAAGATTTGGCTATCACAAATTGTGCTGCTATGAACATAGGTGCACAGTATCACTGTGATGTTTTCAGTTCATCTGGGAAAATTCCCAGTAGGGGGATAGCTGGACTGAATGTGATTTCTAGTTCTAGTTTTTTAAGGAGTCTCCACCTGCTTTCCATAATGGTTGCACCAGTCTGCATTCCGACCAGCAGTGGAAAAGTGTTCCCTTTTCCCCACAGCCTCTCCAACATTTGTTGTTGGTTGATTTATAGTAGCCATTCTTTCTGTGGTGAGATAGTATCTAAGTGTTGTTTTGATTTGCATTTCACAAATGGCTAGCAATGTGGAGCATTTCTTCATGTATTTATAGGCTTGTTGAATTTCTTTCTCTGAGAAGTGTGTGTTCATCTCAGATGCCCATTTCTGGATTGGATCTTTGAGTTTTGGCACCCTCCTGGTTTTTAGTTCTTTATAAATTTTAGATAGAAGACTTTTGTCTGAATACTTATTAGTTAAAATCTTTTTGAAATTTGTGGGTTGTCTTTTCACTCTGTTGGTAATTTCTTTTGACGTGCAAAAACTCAGCCAGAGGAGGTCTCAGTGGTTGATTCTTTGAAGTGTTAAACATGCATTTTGATTTTTGTCCATGAACTTTTTGCCTACCCCAATATCTTCAAGATTTCTTCTGACTTTCTTCTGTAGGAGATTTAGGGTTTCTCGTTTAATATTTAGATCTTTAATCCATCTTGACTTCAATTTAGTGCATGGTGATAGACCTGGGTCAAGTTTTAGTTTTTGGTATGTAGAGAGCCAGTTTTTCCAGCACCATTTGTTAAGGAAGCTATCTTTCTTCCAATAGACATGTTTGGCCCCTTTCTCAAAAATAAGGTGGCTGAGTGTGTTTGCATTTGCTTCTGAATCTTCTAATACATTCCATTGATCTTCAGGTCTATTTTTTTTTTCCAATACTATGCTGATTTTATTGTGGTAGCTCTGTAATATAACTTTAGGTCAGGAATTGTAATGTCTCCTGCCATATCTTTGTTGCCCAGGATTGTCTTTGCAATTCTAGGTCTTTTCTGGTTCCAGATAAATTTTAGGAAAGATGTCTCCAGATCTGTGAGGTATGTTGGTGATATTTTCATAGAGATTGCACTAAATCTGTATAACAATTTAGGGAGTATGGCCATCTTCACAGTGTTGGCTCTTGCTATCCCTGAGCACGTAATATCTTTCCATTTTCTGAAATCCTCTAGGATCTCTTTTCAGAGTACTGTGGTTTTCATTGAATAGATCTTGTACTTCTTTAGTTAGGTTAATTCGTAAGTTTTTTTTTTTTTTTTCCGATGCTATTATAAAAGGTATTGTTTCTCTAATTTCTCTCTCAGTGTGTTTGTTATTTGTGTAGAAGAATGCTATTGACTTTTGTGTGTTGACTTTGTACCCTGCTATGCTACTGAATTTATGTGTTAATTCTAGTAGAATTAATAAAATAAATAAAATTTATTTATTACTATTATTATTATTATTATTATTATTTAAAATAAAAACTCTTGGTAGAGTTTTTTGGGTCTTCAAAGTAGATTATCATGTCATCTGCAAATAGTAATAGTTTAACTTCTTCTTTACCTGTTCTTATTCCTTTTGTTTCTCTCTCTTATCTAATGGCTGTAGCTAATGATTCCAGAACTATATTGAATAGGAGTGGAGATAGGAGATATCCGTATCTTATACCAGATATCAGAGTAAAAGACTTCATCTTTTCCCCATTTAGAATTATGTTAGCTCTTGAATTGTCATAGATGGTTTTTATCAGACTGAGGTAGAGGCCCTCTATTCCAATTTTCTGTAGGACTTTGAACATACATGAATGTTGGGCTTTGTCAAAAGCCTTTTCTGCATCAATTGAGATGATCATGTGTTTTTTGGCTTTGGCTCTATTGATATAGTGTATTACATTTATAGATTTGCTTATATTAAACCATCCTTGCATCTCTGGGATGAATCCTACCTGGTGTATAATCTTCTTGATCATTTGCTGTGTTCTGTTGGTAAGGATTTTATGGAAGATTTTTGTGTCTACGGTCATGAGAGAAATTGACCTGCAGTTCTCTCTCTCTTTTTTTTTTTTTTTTCTTGTTTTAGAACTTTTGTTTGTTTATTTATTTTATGGCCGGCTCAGCCTGCCCTGAGGGCAGGGCTGGCGCAGCATGTGGTGCCAGGGAGCAGGCGCTTTAGACCACTGAGCCATCCTGCCGGGCCCCTGTAGCTCTCTTTTTTTAGTTGTGTCTCTTTCTGGTTTTGGTATGAGTGTAATACTTGCCTCTAGGAATGATTTGGGGAGGATTGTTTCCTTTTCAATTTTATTGAAGAGTTTGAGGCATATTTGGGATTATGTCATGTATCAATATCTTATAGAAATCAGTGGTGAATCCATCAGGACCTGCACTTTTCTTTGTTGGTAGACTTTTTATTACATTTTGTATTTCATTGGCTTTTATTGGGTTATTAAGAGTTCTTATATCTTCTTGATTCAGTTTTGGTTGTTTGTACCTTTCTAGCATCTGTCCATTTCATCTGTAGTTCTGTGAGAGTTCAGAAAAGATTCTCAAAGTAGCTATTATTGGTTCTCTGAATCTCTGAAGGGTCTATAGTCGTTTTACCCTTTTCATTCCTTATTGCTTGAATTTGAGTCCTGTCTTTCCTCTTTTTGATGAGGTTTGCTAGGGACTTACCAATCTTATTTAATCTTTCAAAGAACCAGCTTTTGATTCATTAATTCTTTGTATTCTTTTCTTTGTCTCAATTGAGTTCATTTGTGCTCTGATCTTCATAATTTCCTCACATCTTTGAACTTTGGGTTTCATTTGCTCTTCCTTTTCTAGTCAGTTTAGGTGCTGTGTAAGAGTATTTATTTGTTCCCATTCTGTTTTCTTAATGTGTGAGTTCAGAGCTATACATTTCTCTCCAAGAACTGAGTAGAACAGTCAGTATATGTCTACTAAGTCTGGTTGTTCCAAGTTCTGGTTCAGTTCTGCTACTTCTTTACTAATTTTTTGTCTCCTTGACCTATCTTTTTGAGATAACGGGGTATTAAGGTCTCCTGTTAAGATGCTGGTATTGGATATTAGATTTTTCATGTCCATTAAGATTTGTCTTATATAATTTGGTTTTTCCATGTTGAATGCATACATATTTATGAGTGTTACCTTTTTCTCTTGAATTTTTCCCCTAACCAATATGTAGTAACCTTCTTTATTTCGTTTAACCCATCTTGGTTTAAAGTTTAGAGTATCTGCAAACAAGATTGCAACCCCTGCTTTTTTTTTGAGGTACTGGAGTATGTAGTATTGTTTTCCATCCTTTAACTTTTAGCCTATAAGTTTCTTTATGAGTTAAGTGTGTTTCTTGTATACAGCATATGGTTGGATTTTGCTTCCTTATCCACTCTGCCAGTCTATTTCTTTTAATTGGAGAATTGAGTCCATTTACATTGATGCTTATAATTGAGGTATGTTGATTTATGATTGACATGATGTTTACTTACTACTGTTTACCTCTTTTTCTCCTGTGTTTAATTGAGTAGCCTATTTGGTGGGATCTTTCTGTTCTCATTTCTTGAGTTTGAGTCATTTTGGTCCCTCTCTAAAATATTTTTTAGTATGCTGTGTAGGATTGGTTTTGATGTCATGAAATTTTTTAGTTGTTTCTCATCATGGAAGTATTTCACTTCTCCCTCATACTTGAAAGAGAGTTTTTCCATGTATAGCAATCTGGGCTGGAATTTGTTTTCATGGAGGACTTGAAGTACTCTGCTCCATGCTCTTCTTGACTTCATGGTTTGTGAAGAGAAATCTGCCATTATTCTGATAGGTTTTCATTTAAATGTGATGTTTCTTTTCTCGAGCCCTTTTAGCATACTGTTCTTCTGGATTTCTGGGATCTTGACTGTGTCTGGGTGTGTTTTTAGTCATGTTGATGTTATTTGGAGTTCTGTATGCTTCAGTTAACTGAATGTCCAATTGTTTTCTCATATTTGGGAAGTTTTCTGCTGTTACTTCTGCCCATATTCTTTTTATGTCATTTGTATTGACTCCTTCTTTCTCATTAATTCCTATTAATCTCACATTTTTCATTTTTGCATCATCTTGCAGATGTTGAATTATTTTCTCCTGCATCCTGGTTGTTTTTTGTGGTTTGTTTTTTTTTTTTTTTTTTTTTTTTTTTT
>PVJA010005169.1:0-70399 GCA_004027025.1 Myocastor coypus | reverse complement strand
CTATTTCTTTCCTATATTGCTCAAAGATTCCAACATTTTTCTAATCTCCTCTAATTTTTTATCAGTGTCTTCCTTAGAGGCATTTATTAAGTCTTTCATTATAGTTATCCTTTCTTTTTTTACTTCAGAGGTTGTTTCTACTCTCATTTCCTCTACCTTTCTGCAGTTGTTCTTCTCCTTTAAAGATGACTTCTTTTTACTTCAGAGGTTATTTCTGATTTGATTCCCTCTATACTTTTATGCAGCTTTTTTTTTTAACTTCAGACTCTAGTAATTCAAAGATTTATTTTTTTTTTTTACTTCGGAGGTTATCTCCAATCCAAGATCTGTATACGTTTCTGCATTTTTTTATTTACTTCAGGTGCTACTCATTCAGAGATTTTGACTGCATGATTCCCATTTTCTTCTATGGTAGGTGTCTCTGTACTTGTTCCTGGTGGGCTCGGGATCTAAGATTACCTTTTGCTCCTCGTCTGTATCATTCTGTATAGCAGTGACCTTTGATGCAGAACTTTGGTGAAGTTATGCCATTAGTGCCTACTGAAATTTGAGTCTGGATCTACGAAGTTTAATCTTGTTCAGGCGTGCCTGGCTTGGTCTGGCTGCTGTGCTCAGCTTCTTCAACTGCAGCTTTTGGATGAGAGCCTGCTGTGCTCTCCTGGCAAGATGCTCAGTTCCTGGGTTAGCTGATAGAGTCTGACCCCCAGCCTCTCGCAGGGAATTTTGCTGCAGGGCTGTACAGCAGATGCCAGAGCTGGGTTCTGGGCAAGGTAGAAGTTCTGGTGGTGCAAGGGTACAGGCCTAGTGTTCCTGCCTATGTGCCTGCTGTTCTCAAGCTGTGGGCAGGGGTGGAGTTCTGGTGGCGGTGTGGGGGCTGCAGGCCAAGAGGCCCTACCTGCGTGCCCACTAGTTGGTCTGGGCTGCTGTGGGTGAGGACTGAGCTCCAGTGGCCGGACAGGGTCCTGCGGGGCCAAGAGGTCCTACCTGCATGCCTGCAGGTTGGTGGGTCGGTCAGGGCTGCCGTGCATAGGTTGATAGGTCAGTTGGGGCTGCTCAGTTCGCACCAGGACTGGTTGCTGGGTCAGATGGGCTTCTGGCTGGCTAGGGAAAGTCTCACTCACCTGGCGGGCCTGACTGCTTGGTCAGCTGGGCTTCTAGCAGACTGGGGAAGGTCTCACATTCTTCATTAATTTTTAGAGTATGGTGCCTATAATTACTGAACTTTTCTTGCTATGCCAAGACTAACTCTGAACTCCCAATTACTCACTATACCATGCTATAAAAGCAGTAATATCAAAAATTGCTGACATTCGTAGGATTTCTTACTTCACTCAGAATGGCTCCAGAACTTTGTACTTTTCTAGTTCTCTATGTGGGTCTTTTGGATTTGTTTACTTGCTTCAGTAATTAAAGCACACCTCCACTGATAGCAGATAACACAAGCCTGTTTTTTCCTATTGCTTTTTTATCTCTGAGTAGTTTCCATAGTTAACCATGTAGAAATATAAATATCTGTGTACATATGCACATACATAGTTACATGTACACCTATACACATAGTTATATGCACATATCACACATATATGAATGGGATCTTATCATACAAACCATTCTGTATCTTACCTTATTAAATGTGCCTTAGATATCTTTCTTTATCAGCACACATAATTGGTACCATTTAGCAAATGTTAACTTGTATTGAGTTCTTACTGTATGTCCATACACTCTTTAAATGAGCTTTTACATATTTAATCTGGCTTGTTTGGTTTCTTTTTGTCTTTTTGAGACAGGATCTCAGCTGTGCAGTTCAAGCTGGCCTTGGGCTCATTTTTTTAGCCCAGGCTGGTCTTGTTGTTTGGTTTCAATATTTGCAAGGTGACATTTGCACTGCTATTACTTAACATACCCTTTTGATGGATAAATGTTTGTAGTATTTCTGTTACTAAGTAATGTGGTGGCAGTAAACCCTACTGGGCTTAACTCTTTGTGCCTCCTGTGCATGTTGCTGGGCGATGGGCTCTGCCAGGCATGGTGGGTGGCCTGTGCTTCTGGCCCCTCCTGCTTGGAAGGCTCAGGTGGCAGAATTACCCAAGCCCAACAGTGCAAGCTCAGCTTGGGCAGCATACTGAGATCCTGTCACGAGAGAAAGCAAAACACCCCAATTCCTAATAGAATGGCTAAATTAAAGGATGTGTACTTAGAATTTAGAATTATAATAGGAATTGCTGTACTGTATCTGCTTTTTAATGGTAGGAGTACAAAGCTTCTGGGAGAAATAACTTGACATTTGTTAACATCAGCTATATTTTAGAGTTTAGAGGTGGTTTTAGACTTTATATCTGTGTAAATTCTTTCAATAGGTGTTACTCATATGCTATACAGCCAAATTGAATTCAGTCAAATTATTTTAATTTATTCATAGAGTTGTACAACCTTGTTGCAGTCAATTTTAGAAAAATTTAATCCCCCTGTAAATCTACCCCTTACTGTCCTCAATCTACACCACACATGTAAGCACACACACCCCACTAGTAACCACCCTGCAGTCTATGTTCGGTATCTATAGATGTTACTTCTGTGTATTTCATGTCTGTGCACTCATGCAATGCATGTCTTCAGTGACTGGCTTCTTTCACTTAGCAAGTTTTGTGTTCACCTATATTGGCTATGTCATGTATTAGCGCACCATTTTTATTAGCAAATAATATTCCATTATGTGGCAGTACCACCTTTGCTTATCTTCTCATTAGGAGGATAAATCCTACACATTTAGGCTGTTTCCACTATGATTACTATGGCTGCTATGAAAGTTATGTACAAGATCTTGTGTCCACCTATGTTTTAATTTCTATTGGATTGGTATCTAGAAATAGAATTGCTGGGTCATGTGATAGCTCTGTTTTACATTTTGAGGACCTTCTCCATTACTTTACTATTTTACTTTCCTACCAGCAACATATTAGAGTTCCAGTTTCTCCACATCTTTGCCAACAGTTATGGTATTGGGGATCAAACTTGAGACTTTGAGCTTACTAGGCAGGCACTTAAGCTATTGAGCTATCTTCCTGGCTGCCAACTATTATTACTATCCATCTTTTAGGTTATAACTATCCTAGTAAGTATAAAATGGTATTTTATTGTGCTTTGACTTGCATTTTATTCTTAATGCCATAAATAGCATGTTACATATGCTTGTGAGCTACTTGTATATTTTCTTTTTATAATGTCTGTGTACATCCTTTGCTGATTTTTAAAGTTGGGTTGTCTTTATATTTGTGCTTACAAGTTTTTTGCATACCCTAAAGACTTACTGATATACATGATTTATAAATATTTTTTCCTAATCTGTGGGTTGAAGCTATTTTTTATATTGTGTCTGTGGGACAGTTCAGCAATATAGTTAAGCAAATCTGGTAAAACTAAAAACATACATTGAAATCCAGTGTTCCGTTCCCTCACTTCTCTTTTTCCCTGAAGGCCACTCCTTTCAACTTTTCTGGAAGTTTCTTTTTTTATTATGTAAAAATACTGTGTATATTTATAGAAACCATTTATTCTTTTAAATATCTCAGCAAATAAGCTCCTGACTGGCAGGCACTACTAGGTCCTGAGTTTGGTCTCTGATACATAGTATGGGGGAGGGGGAGGG
Source organism: Myocastor coypus (assembly GCA_004027025.1). Classification (NCBI taxonomy): domain Eukaryota; kingdom Metazoa; phylum Chordata; class Mammalia; order Rodentia; family Myocastoridae; genus Myocastor; species Myocastor coypus. The sequence continues at coordinate 66,750 of PVJA010005169.1, read as the reverse complement.
CGGGGGGGGGGAGGAATTGCATTTTTAGTTAATGAGCAGAAGTTAATGATTGTGTATTTTTCCCATTTTTTGAAGAGTTTCACATTATAGTTTCATTATATACTATATTTGGAGACTTAGTACCTTCTGATGAGAATTAACTATACAAAAATGAACTAGCTTAAGTCTGCCACTCCAGGGCACTTCAGGATGCTAAAGCACACAGTTCTCTTATGGTTAACATAAAGACTTTCTTTTTTTTTTTTTTAATTTAAACCACTCGCAGACATTAAAAAACATCTGTTGCTACCTGCTACCCCTGCACACACAGGTAGATGCCTGTTTTACAAACAGTATGAGCTTTTACATGTGACCACTCTTATTTTTTGTGTGAGCTGTTTTCATAACATACACTGGGGGCAGCCCATTAAATTGATCTCACAAATATATTGAGATGCATTGTGCAAAAAATACATTTGAATATTAATCTTAGCAACGCATCTTTAAATAGTAGTCTTCATTTCAGTAGATACTAAGATTTTATATGAGCATTTTGAAAATGTCCTTTGCATTTTATTTCAGATTGGAAGAGTGGGGAGATTAGGTCAAAATGGAACAGCAATTACTTTTATCAATAACAGTTCAAAAAGACTCTTCTGGGATATTGCAAAAAGAGTGAAGCCCACGGGATCCATTCTTCCCCCACAGTTACTGAATTCTCCTTACCTTCATGACCAGAAGAGAAAGGAACAGCAGAGAGATAAACAGACTCAGAATGACCTGGTTACAGGAGCTAATCTTATGGACATTATTAAAAAACATGATAAAAGTAATTCTCAGAAGTGATATGCTGTGCTGCTTTGTATCATTTTTATTGTGCATTTCAGCAAAATTTTTTATAAGTTATTACTATATGATTTGAATAAATGAGTATATATATATATATATAAATTTAAGGTATTTTTTAATTTAATAAAATTGATACAATATTTATTTTCCATTTAATCTTCATAAATTAGCAAAATCAGGAAGTGATCCTATGAGGTAAAATAAAAATTCTCCCCTCCGAACAATTTGGTTTTTGTTTCTGATATTTCGTGTGTGTGTGTGTGTGTGTGTGTGTGTGTGTGTGTGTGTGTCCGACAGAGTCTTGCTGTGTAGCCCACGCTGGCCTCAAACTGCTGATCACCCTTCCTCAGCCAATGGGCTGAGGCTTTTTTTTTAAATAACTAATCCTCAGAGCTACTGTCAAGTCAGAACCATTCACCACAGCTGGGGGGATGTCTCATACACAATGGTGGTTCTTTGGCTTATGCCTATCTATGGTGGCAGGCATATAGCTTCTGAATTGCTGTTGAATGTCAGGAAAAATGGAAATGATAGAAAAAAAATTAACTACCCTTCAAAGATAAATTCAAAATGTCTTTTCCTCAACTGTTGTCCCTTTCAGCTTGGTTAATAAATTTTTAGTATTTAATATGGGCTGTTTATCAAGATAATATTACTTTATACTAAAGTTGCTTTGTATCATAGCTTTATACTTCACTTTGCTAATGCAAATGATAGTTTTAAATATTGAAACAAGGACAGAAGCTTGACTTTGGTATACTTTAAAAAACGGTGGCATCAAATTATTTGAGGAATTTAGGTGATTTATTACACAAATACTGTTACACGGACCTAGCTCATATGTCCTCCCTGAAGGATTGTGGGAGCAATTTAGCCACCATATTTTATCTATGGAATCCCCGTCTAGGTAATGGCGTCCGCATTTAAAGACTCAAAGGGGTCAGAGCTTCCCTAATGTGGCCTCGCCCTCAGGACTCTGGTTTTCTCTGTTTCTGTCTGCCTATAACTGTTGAGTGGTGACTGGGTTCATTTTAGAAGAGGCATGAGCACCTGTGTTCTCGTGGAGGTGCATTGTAAGGCTAACCTCAAGAGCATTTTGCTTAGTGAGTACTGGTTTCTTAAAAATGTTGATAATAACCAGGGAAGTTTCTCTTGTATTTATAAAGAAATGTTTGTTTAGCTTAAAAAATGGGATAGTTAGAAAAAGAAGATTGCTTTGTGAATCACCACTTACAGGGGACTATGTATAAGCAAATGCCTTATTAGGGTATAATACAGTCTCCCTGGTCAGGATACCCTGTGGAAGTCCAGCTAGTGTTCCCTCCTCTGTAGTCACTATACCCCAGCCTCCAGCTGCCTGTTACCTTAAACCTATGTGCTGCTGCTCTCACTGTAAAAATGACTACCTTGCGCTGGGTGCTGCTGGCTGCCCGCCCTTTGGGCCTTATGGGGAAAGAGTCCCAGCTCGGGGTCATTGTGAGAAGTCTGTGCAGTGGAGCCCGCTGCTCTTCGTGCCTGTCTCCGCAGCCTTCTCATTATGTAACCTTCAGGCTCCTCTTACTAGCTCTTCCTGCTTCTCTGGCTCTGAGATCTCGGCTTCTGTTTCCCAAGCCTAGCACTCTTTCTTTTGTGGGCCTCTTCTCTCCCATTTTTTCCCTTCTGTTGTCTAGAGTGCTGCAATGTGGTGTTTTCCTCAATTATGTATCAGTAGACTGTAAAGCTGTATAGACCATAACACTAAACTTTAAAGGTTGATGCTGGTGTTGCATTTTTTTCCCACTTAAAGATTTTTTTAGGACCGGCAAAATAGCTTTTAGCTCAGCTGACTAAGTGCCTGCTTAGGCTGGTGCAGGAGCCAGGCTTCAATCCCTGGGACCACAGGCCACACGCACCCCGCCCCTGGGTGCACTGAGCCACCCGCTGAGTCTGGACATTGGGGATGCATGCCTGTTAGCCCAGTGCTAGGGAGGCTGAAAACAGGAGGATTGTTGTGAGTTCAAGCTGCATAGTAAGATTCTGTACCAAATACATAAAAAAAGGTGAAGGTTGTCATCTACTATTGTTTAATGATGAAAGAACATGCAGAACAAAACAAGGAAGAAAGATTGAATAGGGGCCAGTTCTTCCTAAGAAAGGACACCAATCTATTATAAACATTAAATAACAGGTTCTTATAGGAAATTTATTATGTAGTTTGAAATCCTACTTAGCTACAATAACTAATCACATACTCTTGCCATTTATTTTATTTTCCCAGTAAGGGTGTTACACGAGAAAGGTACTACATTAACCTTTTGACTTGTTATATTAAACACCTTAATTATTTTTGTCTTTTCTGGGTCAGCTACCTTATTTCTCTTAACTGATGCAGAAAAAATGGTATGTATATTCTAATGGGATATGTATAATCCCATTAATGTTCGATTAATGGGGTTAATGTAATGTTTGATACATACACATACTGCATAATGTTAAAATCAGGCTAAAAATATTTAGGGCCTCAAACATCTGTCTGTTCTTTGTGGTGAAAGTTAAATACCTTAATTATAAATGACTTTTGAATTCTGGAATATTCAGCACCACTTCATAAAATCCTGTGTGTGTGTGTGTGTGTGTGTGTGTGTGTGTGTGTGTGTGTTGCTGGGAGTTGAGCCCAGGGCCTTGCATATGCTAGGCAGTCCCTACCATGAAGCTACATTCCCATTTCAGGGGATAGATTCTGGTGATATTCTTTAGGCATTTCTAATAGCAAGCAAACCCTTAAAGTCAAAAAGATTTTTTTCTTTGTGTATTTGTGTATATGTGTAGGTGGTTTCATAATACCTTTACAAAGAACATTGCCTCATGTTTAAACTACAATTAGCAGAGACCAGTTTAATTCACTTTAATAAATCTAAGCTAGATCTACTAACTCATACTAATGGAACTACATTATTTTCTTCTGGTGGCTGCATATTGTTCAGGTTGTGCACCTCTGTGGATTTTATATCAATGTACCTCTTATTGCCTTGGTACATATTGTACCACAGTTGACACAAAATTTGCTCCATGATCATGGGTGTGGTACAAGAGATGACAAGTCATCCAAGGTGACTTTCCTGGCAACCTGAAGAAAAATGACTCCAAGCAGATAGGGCTCTTTTGTTCCCTTGGGGCAGACTTACAATGACCCTGCATGCTCTAGGACCACAGTGTGAAAACCAACCAGTGATGGTTAAGTAAACACAGTTCTCTTACCCAGTTGTCAGGGACAGGATTGTTTTAGTTATATTTTATAATATCCAGCATATATGGTATTACTGAACCAAATTAAAAAACACATGACATTTAATTTTGTAATATATTTTACAATAGTAATTTTTAAAAGTAAATTTTAACTTTATGAAAAATTCATACATTTTATTTTTCTTTATTTCATCTTGGAGGAAAACTGTTTGAAAATTCCTGTGTTTTACCAGTTTTTTATTTTTTAATTTTTTTTATTATTATTTTTATTCTTGTTTCAGAACCTTTGTTTGTTTATTCACTCATTTTTTCGGCCGTCTCAGCCGCCCCAAGGGCAGGGCTGGTGCAGCATGTGTTGCCGGGGATTGAACTGCAGTCCCTGAAGCCGCCCAAGCTTCCCCAAGCAGGCGCTTTAGACTACTGAGCCACCCCGCCAGGCCCCACCACCTTTTTAAAAAGGCAAATTGATTGCTACTCCAATCTTCAGCTTTATTCACCTATACAATGAGACAAGTTGCTTTAAAGTCCTCTGAGGGCTTCTCAATGTACATACTCATAGTTTTTTTTTGTGTGTGTGTGTGTGCATGCATGTGTATTACTGTGTTACTGGCAATTAAACCTAGGGCCTTCACACTGAACTACATTCCCATCTTTTTTTTTTTTGTTTACCTTTTACAAATTATGAGATAGAGTCTTGTTAAATTACTAAATTGCCATGCATGGCTCAAACTTCTGCCTGTCTCAGAGCACTTGGACTACAGGTGTGTGCCACTGTCCCTATCACATGCTTCCAATTTTAAATCTCTGTCTCCATGTCCATAATTTGCTTTGCAATAGTATGAAATAGAATGCATGGATGAAACAGCCCTGGCTGAGACTGGTGTCCAGTGATAAGCACAGAGAAGTTCATTGCTATTTGGGGTCCACTGGTGTATTTGAAGCTGTGTGGGTTGAGAATCCCTTACTTGGAATACTTTGGACCAGAAATATGTTGGTTTTCAAAAGTTTTAAAAGTTTGAATGTTTTCATATAATAATGAACTTTCTTGGGAATAGGACTCGGTCTATTTCTTGTTTTGTTTGAGACAAGGTCTTGCTGTATAGTTGAGCCTGGCCTAGAATTTGCTACAACCCTCCTGCCTCAGCCTCTGAGTGCTAAGATTACAAGCATCACCACCTCTCTCAGTGGGACCCAAACTAAATCTAAAGTTCACTTATGTTTCATATATACCTTATATACATAGACCAAAGGTGATTTCATAGAATATTTTTAGTATACGTGCATTTTGGCTGCAGGTCATCAGCCTGACATCAGCTGTAGAACCTTTTATTCATGAGGCCATGCCAGTGCTCAAAGCATTTCAGAGTGTGGAGCCTGTAGACATCAGGGCTTCAGATTGCAGATGTCCTATTTGTATAGAAAAGCTGAATTCCTATCCTTTTCACATGTGCCCTCACTGGATGGTTCAGACTTTAACAGAAAGCAAATTGGTCAAGCAATGGCCATGAGTCATCCAGATGTCTGACTCTGACAAAAGATCTATAAACTGCTATACATGGTTTCAGGGTAAATCCTAAAGGAATTTGACTGACCTTGTCAGATACAAAAGTTACATTTTTTGTTACATAGGTCTTGCCTTGGTCTTATCTTAGTCAGCAGAAAAGTTTAACCAAGAGGTATGAAAAGTAAAGCCATTATTAATATGCTGAGCTGTAAAAGACTTGAGTCAACACTTCCAATATTGTCAGTTTTGCTGATAACCCACTACTATTATGGACTATTGGACTATGTATACAACTACTTTCTCTTAGCTCAATGAGAAAAAATATTTGTTCTAATAGTATTTAGAAAAATTATCAAGTCTGCATCTTGTACCCTGAACTACTATGGAGACAATAATATGCACTGTATTAATTATTGTGCCTGTCCTACTAACATGTTTTGAAATTGTCTCATTGTTATTTCTTGCTTATTAAACTTAATAAAATTCTTAAAAAAAGAAAAAAAAAACCTTCAGCAACACCCTGTTGGCAGGAACATCAAGTCTGAGTTCTTTCTGCAGGTTTCTGAATCCCTCTGTCATCTGAGTCCACTTGACAGCTTTCTGCCTTCCACTTGCCACCTCAAGCCAGCTGCTAGCTTTCCTGCTTGCTAGAACCATTCAAACACCACCGCTGCAGGGTCCGGCAGTTCAGTGGTGCTCTGGGCACACATTCATAACAAATAACTGCAGGCAATCACAGACTGATGTATTGTCACTCTTCATCATTTAACCAACAATCTGTTGGAGAAGATGAATCTTTTTTTTGTCCCTTTGAGACAGGGTCTCACTATGCAGTTCAGGCTGGCCTTGAGCTCATTTTTGTAGCCCAGGCTGGTCTTGAATTCGCAGTGATCCTACTGCCTCAGCCTTCCAAGTGCTGGAATTACAGGCATGTGCCACCACGCCCGGCTGAAGATGAATCTTAATTAAGGAATTTCTTAGACTTTTTTTTCTATTTTGAATCCTGCTCATAATTTGCATTGAAATTACCACGGATCTTAATTAAGTGCTGTGGACGATAAAATAGTAAAGCAAATTTTGAAACTAGGGCACCAATTTAGGACTGACGATGTTGTGATGATGTATGAATTAGGCAATGGAGAGTATTTAATTAAATGTAACTTAGATAAAGTTATCTTAGATATTGATAAATGTTTGCTATGATTTGTAGTATATTAGGCAATTAGCATTGGACTCCAAGGCCCCCATTATTACATTAGCCAATTCCCACTTAAAAACAACAACAACAACAAAAATTAGTTTAGGACTGGTGATATAGCTCTGTGATAGCATATAAAGGCACAGTGTTTAACCTTGATCTAGATAGATGGAGAGATAAGTAGATAGATAGATAGATAGATAGATAGATAGATAGATAGATAGATAGATTTAATTAGACATATATAAACTTATAATTTATTTAAGCCTCTAGCAAATTAAACTAACTAGCTTAGTGCTCTTAGAAGGAATTGAATGGGGATGAATTTTTAAAACTTTTAAAGAAACAGTTGATCACTATAAATGACTCAAAGAAAATTCATGAGGATTTTAAAGAAATTCTCAGACTAAAAGTATCTGGAACAATCTGTCAGTCTGGAGGCTGAGGAATCAGTAGTGGCTCTAAGATCAAGAATGGTTTAGTAGAAGAACTGGTGAAGTTATTCATCTCCAATCTGTTTTACAAAAATACTACTTTTTCTAGATTTAGTATTTAAAGTCTACTTAACTTTCATAGGACTAATGAACTCAATCTATGTATTTCTTTTAATTTTTTTAGATTCACTAAATTTATTTTAAAAATCATAAAACATTTCTTGCAAAAGAGAGCTACATTGTGCATGCTGCTCTGAACAGATGCCAGGGACATGGAGACTATCATTACTTTCCACCCTGTCCCACCCCCCAAATGTTTACAGTGACCACACAAAGCAAGGAACTCAATGTATTTATGTTGAGATGCAAACTCCTGCATCAGTTAGACATACAGCTTGATAACTTTTTTCTCCAGTACCAAATATGAATAAATACTAGGCTTTTTTTCATGACCTATAAGCGTATTTGTATGATCCACCTTACACAGCTTTAAAATCAACCATATCACATACTTAACTAAATTGCCAGAAACCTAGGCCATATCATTGCTGCAGGAGACATATATCTATAGGCTGTGATGGTGACATCTTCTGATATTTTAGGCTATATGATTCTTAATGGGCACCATTAACATATGTGAAGGTGTTTTGCAAAAACTCAGGCTTCTTAGTAATGCCAAAAATTTCAGTCTGACAATTTTGAAAAGGATTTTTTTGTTGTTGTTGTTTATCTCAGGTTGCCTTAAGGGTAGATCTAGGGACCAAACTGGCATCCCCTGTGCCTGACTGGGATTGCTCATGCAGGTGCTTCAGACTGATAATTTTGAAAGCAGAGACTTGTCTCAAGCTCACTTGAGTTTTCATTATGAGTTTTTAAAATCTTGAGATAATGCCAGTAACTATAAAGTCTGAGTTAATTGCATTTTTATTTTTTTTCTCATTTCTTTATGTTTTGATATAGGATCTCACTATGCAGCTTGGACTCATAGTGATCCTCCTATTTTCAGCCTCCCCAGCACTGGGATTTCAGGCATGTGCTACCATTCCCAAACTTGTTCATTCAACATGTCCCGAGTGTGGGCCAGAACAGCATATGGGACTGGGGATCAAACTATTAAATTAATTTCATTTTTAAAACATCTATAAAACCTAACCAAGAAGACATAGAGGAGGTAAGGCTAATGTTGAAGAAAAGGATGAATGAAGACAAGAAAGTTTACAGAGCTTCAGGGCCTATGGCTATATAGCGTTTCCCTGAGTTGTACATCTGGGTCTCTGTATCTTTTAGGGCATTTGTGAGAAATGAAGAGGTGAATGATGTGGGGGAAGTGCCGATTCTAGAAGCTAGGACAGATGTGACTTGGCCCTTGGCCTCCTGCAGACTCTCTCAGCTCCTTGGCTACAGTTCTACAAATGCTCACCATTTAGATTCACAGCACATCGCAATGCTGAGTAGAACAGCACCATTGAGCTCCTGTAGCTGGGGGTGGGTACAGTTGTGCTTGGGAAATGCTTTAGTTACTTTCCTCTTTGCTGGGATAAAACACCCAACACCTAAAGTTAAAGGAGGAAAAGTTTACTTAGCTCAGAATTTGTAGAGATTTCAGTCCACAGTCAGCTGGCTCCAAGGCAAGGTGGCCCATGGGAAAGGGGCAACCGGTCATGGTCATGGAAAAGAGCCAAAGCAGCAAACAAGGGCAGGGGTGGGGGAACAAGCCTCTTTCTGTCTCTTTTATCCATGCTTCTGGGATTAGGGTGGTGGTAATTCAATCATGGAGCATCCAACAGTCACCCAGCCTTGATCCCAGTACCCTTAATCCCAGCATGGCACTACAAATCAGTCAGGAACACTAAATTAGCCACTTCTGAAAAAGCCTACCCCCAGCGACTGCATGAGGCTTTGTGGGACATCATTACACAAACTATGACAGGAAATTAGCCAGGAACCAAGAAAAATAAAGATTGTCATGATTTCATGAGCAGCAGGGCTTAATTTTGTTCCTAGTATGTCTTTATTTTATAAAAGGAAATAGAATCCGCAACACTAAATGTGAAAAAGTGTTTCATTTGGCTGAAAGAGCCACTTAGCAGCCACTTAATGTAAAATTTTATGCTATGTTGGAGTAATACTATTTCATTACACAATTTCATTTTACTTTGTTATTCTTATTTTAATGTATCTAGGACAGGGTGTATAGGATCGCACTACGTAGATTGGATTCCTAGTAATTCTTCTGTTTTCAGCTTCCCAAGTGCTGCGATTACAGGCACGTGCCACCATGCCCAGTCTCAATCACCATCTCAGCATGCCCGGGGGACGGGGCTGGCAAGGCACACCGGGAATCAAACCCCAGCCACTGCGCTTTGCCTGAGCAGGTGCTTTAGTCTGCTGAACTGTCTGGCTGACCCTAACACATTTTTTTTTTTTTTTTTTTTTCTGGTACTGGGGATCAAACTCAGGACCTTGCACTTGCCAAACTAATGCTTATGCTCCTGAACGATCTCCCCAGCCCCTACACTTTCATTTTAAATAAGCATCCCAAAGCATAAAATACTAAGTAAGTATATGGAAGTATGAATTTAATGAAATTATTTTTTTTTTTGTCTTTTTTTTTGAGACAGGGTCTCGCTATGCAGTTGAGGCTGGCCTTGAGCTCACTTTTGTAGCCCAGGCTGGTCTCGAACTCCACCAATCCTCCTGCCTCAACCTCCCAAGTGCTGGGATTACAGGCGTGAGCCACCACGCCCGGCTTAATGAAATTATTAATGATAGCAAGTAATCACTAGTTGAGGCTTTGACTGACCAGTTTTTAAGTTTTTAATACTGTGCAATGGATACTATAATCAGTGAAATTAGAAGGTGAATAACAAAATGATCAGAGCTCAACGAAGACCATAGATTAATGAAATAAATCAAGTGAGAACATATTCTTTTTGATTGCTGCTCTTATTAATACCAACATAGAGGGGAAAACAAAATGGCAAGCCTATATGTGGTTGCAATGGACTGGAGAAGAGGAGGCTAACTGCACTGTCTTGTTGGTCATTAGCCATAATTTAAAGCAATTGGAGATGCTACTGATTAAAATCCTCCAAAGAACAGAATTCCTTTCTAACTGCATAACAGTTACTATTCTAATTACAAATGAAAAAGAACTATTGCAGCTCAAAAATCATCTAGTGATTCTTCAAGGAACAAAATAATACCCAAACTTCTAAAGTGCTTAATAAGCAAAATAGGCAGTGAAATGACAGTGCTGTAGCATTTCCTGGGTCTCCAGCAGTGCTCTAATTATTTTTGATGATTAACTCATTTAATCTTTGCAAATACTCCATGAGGTAGGTATATTTTTAATCCTCATTTTTGTAGATTTCCAAGAAGTTCCCTCAGGTGTCCCAGGTAAGGGGCAGAGCCAGGATTCAAGCCCAGCCAAGCAGACTCTAGCCTCTGTGTACAAAACCACTACCCTGTACCATTTTGTTTTTGTCTCAGGTACTAGGGATTAAACTCAACATTTGCAAAGCAAGAGCTCTCCCACTGAGCAATACCACTGGGCCCAAAGTTTTGATATAGATAGTAAGAACAGTAAAACACAAGTCCTTCCTCGGTGTGATGCTCGGAGAATGAGCATCCCTTCTGAAAGCGGAGAGCATTTTTTTCTGTTTAGAAGCAAACCTCCACTCCTCAGACCTGTTTTGTTTCCAAGTGTACTTCGTACAGCATCAGTGCTTGGTCTGAGCTTGCCTTTCTCAAGGGGCTTCACAGTCGCTCTCTGCCTTTGGGCCAGAGTCACGCCAGCAGTTCCCAGTGTTTGTACCCTCTGTGTGTGCCGAGTCATTGCTATCTCTAACTGGCTTTATAGCCTATGGGCTTATGAGAAGTCTCCTTTGCTGCAGAGGTCCCTCCATAGGCCTCCGGATGTCGGAACTATCCAAGCTGAAGTATAGCCCCAGCCCTGATCATCAGCAGATGGAGAAGCGAACGGCCCACTTTTATACTTGTCCCCTCAGAAAATAGACGTGGCTTCTCACCGCAGATGGTGGGCTGCTGTGTCCCTCACAACGTGAGCGCACTGCTGCTTCAGCTAGTCAGGGGGTCTGTCATTAGCCCACTCCTCTGTGACTGTCTTCTGTGGCCATCTCCCACCTAGTCACTGTGGTAGAGTGACCCAGAGACAGCAAAGTGAAGTCGTTTGTGACTTTTGAATCCTAGAGTACCTCAGTCTTAAATAATAAGCCTCTTCCCATGTTGGCTGCTGATTAAACACTCAAATATGGCGGGTACAACACTGGATTTCTTCTCCAACTTCTCCCGCCATGTGGAGTCACTTTAAAAATAAAGCTCGTCACTGTATTTGCAGCTTACAGTAGCCATGGGCTTTTCTTGTGCAGTGACTGCTTGTCTGTTGTGAAGGCTGCTGACCTTTTCTGGACTTGCGTTTGTGGAGCCATGACCCCTCTGGCATTAGCTTTGCATACTGCTTCATTCTTTTCTATGTTGCTTTGGTTCCTCTGTAGTTTCTAATTTTCCTGTGGACTCTTTTGATTTCTGGAAAACTACTTTATTCCTTCAATAGATTGTTGTCCAGGGCTGGGGAAATAGCTCAGTAGAATAAGCTTCATGAGTTCAATCCCCGGTACTGAAAATAAATAAATAAATAAATAAGTTATATAATATAATAAGCCCATATATATATATATATATATATATATATATATATATATATATACACTGTTGTTGTCCAGGTACCTTCCTACAGCGAGGCCTGGCTCAGCACTTGTCCCACAGGACCCCGTCAGGCTCTCTGGTAGACGAAGTCTGTGCCATGGACTCTGGGCCCTCTGAGGTTTGTGATTCCCTGGGGATGCCTCCCTCCCCCCAGGTGGGCTGAAGCTTCCTGGCTTGCCCTGCATCCTGTGTAGTCTGGTGGGGAGGGCCCAGGGTAGAAGGCAAGGAGCTCATGTGACCATAGGTGCCAGCCACAGCGGCCCTTATGTTCTGTGGCCATTACTGATTTCTCACACTCCTTCTATTCATCTCATCCTTATATGTTATGTTCTATAACAATCAATTTACATGCAACCTATAGGAGACACACACATATTGAAGGGCAATCATTTCTACCGGCTCTGCCCTCCCCCTTAGCTCCTTTTCCAGATCCTCTTTTTCTCTTTCCAGAGTCTACCTCCCTACTAATGTGTTTCTTTCATTTCACTCTTTATGTTTCGGGTCTCTGAGAGACACTTTGTGATACCTGGTCTTCTGGGTCAGACATTCTACTAAGCATTATAGCATGAAGATCATTTCATTTTCCACATATATGTGTCCATATATCATATTCTCTTTATCCATTTATCTGTTGATAGGCATCTAGACCACTTCCAGGATTGAGCTCTCTCTTTCTCTGTCTGTCTCTTTTATATTTTCTTTTTGTCTGTGAGATAAAAGGAGAGGGGTTTTATCAAGATTTGAGAGAGGGTTTCACTATGCAGTTCACAATGGCCTTGAGCTCCATTTGAAGAGTAGTCTGGCGTCAAACTTGCAGCACTCCTCCTACCTCAGCCTCCTGAGTACTGGGATTACGAGAGTGCATCCCATAACTTGCAGTTTAGTTCTCTTAATACCAGCAAGAGACTAGGCTTGGCTGAGCTTGTACTGCCTAGTCCAATAGGAGGGTGGAAGGAAGAGGGAGCGGGGCAGCCGGGACCCTGGGTTATAGGAGCTGCAGCCACTTGTCTGAAAGCCTCCTGTTGCTCTTTGGCTGGTGGGCACAGAGCCAGACAGCCTGGGTACCCCCTCCCTGCACCCAGCAGTGCCCCTGTCCTCTCCTGCCTTGTAGGCTGCAGCTCTCCTGACTGCCCAGGCCCACACCCCTTCCTTTGGGCCCGCTTTTCCCAACAGCAGCAGCAGCAGCACCTGCACCAGTCTCTCTAGCTTCCTCATGATTAAAGTGTGTTCTGGCTCAGGTCAGCATGATCCTGATGAATTAATTTGTGCTGTGACTTTGGAAAAATGGTTTATTTATTTTTTTCTTCAGGGAACAATTTCATGTCCTACCTGGATAAATTATAAAGTCTAAGGTTTCCGGAATCAGGAAACAAGAAGTGCAGTCTGAAGAGGAGGCTTTGTAGTGCCATTCTGCTTGTACAAGGCCTTGTGTTCCATGTCGCCTCTGAAAAAAGAAATAGGAAAAGTAATAGCTAAATTATTGGATGCCAGGTATCAGGCAAGTGTGCTACTTCATGTCGTAGTTACTCTTCTCTTATTACTGGGACAATACCTGACACTCAGGGAAGGAAAGGTTTATTTAGCTCACCGTTTATGGAAGTTTTAGTCCATACGCAGTTGGCTCCAAGGCAGAGTGGCACATGGCAGAGGGCAGCAGTGGCGGAAGGCAGCAAACAGCAAGGGCAAGTGGGAAGAATGGGCTACAGAGAGCCAGTTGCCTCCCTTTAATCACACTCAGGCTCTCTGCCCCAGGCTTGGAGTGACACTCATACCCATAATCCCAGAAGTACTAAAACCCATAATCCTAGTCTTGATCATGAATTAACCTCAAACTCTAGACGTCCCTGCTCCATGACTGCATGAGGCTTTTGGAGGACAGCTATACATCTCATAATTCTCATAATTCTCTTCATAACTCTATGGGGAAGATATTAGCTCCAGCTTTCAAATGAGGAAATGGGGGCACAGAGAAGTCAAGTTGTCCAAGGCCACCACAGATGTAGCTCAGTGGTAGAGTCCCTGCTTAGCAAGCACAAAGCCCAGAGTTTGATCTCCAGTAGCACAAACAAAATAAAACAGAAAAGCCAGATGTTTCCCAAAGCCATACAGCTGGTAAGTGGTAGAGCTGGAATTTGAACCTAAGCAATGTGATCTGGCGCTTCACTCTTTTTTATTATTTTATATTGCTCAGCTTGGAACCTAGGGCTTTTTACCTCCTAAGCAAGCAGTGCACCTTTGACATCTACCTCAGCCCTGCAGCTGTACTCTGGGATCTACTATGAAGGGTGTGAGAGGTACTTTGGGTGTGAATTTCCACAGTAGCCCACAGATTATGTCTCCTGGACAATCCAAAGCCTGGCTCAAGTCCTGAGAACAAAGTTTAAGCAATAAACCTTTAAAAAAAAAAACAAACCAAAAAATGATTGTCTACTTGGTGAAGGTGAATACCCACATGCACTAAAACCCAGGTACCTCTAGAAGGTACCTGAAAGATTGTTTTGTTCGGTCTCTCAGTTCACAGGTGGAGAAACAGAATCAAAGAGATTTACCTGATTTCACTGTGCCTCCTGACATACGACGGCTTTTTTTTTTTTTTTACTATTTTGTTCTTGGTACCGGGACTCGAACTCCGGAACTCATGCTTGCTAGGCAGGCACTGTGCCACTGAGCTACATGCCCAGCCCTGTACAGTGTTCTTAAAGTGACAGTGAATCACTTCCTCTTCTCTACCTTCACAATACAGTTGTGAAATCAGTGATCCTCAGCTTTAAGATGCTTGTCCCATCTCTTCCCTACTGCTGAGAGGGTTATTCATTACCTCACCCTTGATACCTATGCCTGCCTTCTGCCTCAGTCTCTCCTTCTGTAGCCCTCCTGGGTGTCACAATCGTGTACCTTTGTCTGCCCATCTTCCTCAAAGCCTACTTTCTCTTGAGCACACACCTGGGGTGCAAAGGCCTGGATTTGAGTTCCAGTTTACCATTCTATGACAGAACAGATGCAGCCATGGTGGAGACACACAGAAACAGGCCACAAGAGACAGGAGAGGGTGTAAATGCTCAGCCTGTGGCTCAGAATTCAACAGAAGATCAACCTATACAATAGTGGCTGACATTGGCCACCACGCGAAGTCAAAACCAGTGTGAAGCCAGGCATAGTGGTGCACACCTGTAATCCCAGCACTTGGGAGGCTGAGGCAGGAGGATCAGTGTGAGTTTGAGACCAGACTAGGCTACAAAAGTGAGCTCAAGCCTATGCTGAACTGCATAGTGAGACCTTGTCTCAAAAAGCAAAAAAACAAAACAAAACAAAACCAAAAAAAAAAAAAAAAAAAACATGTGTGAAGAAGATATGAGTTATCTGTGAAGCCAGTGGTATCATTTTTGCTCAGAGGGGTTGGTGGAGTCAGGAGAGGTGTGTGGAGTGGGTGGGAAGGACTGGGATGAGTAATGGAACACCATACCAGCTGCCTATTTCATTTCTCAATGAAAACCTCTCTCCTTCTTAGAAAGGGAAGCAGAAATGAAACTTTAGCCAGAGCCATGACTTATTTATACCTGTTCAGAAGATTGGACTTAGGAACAAACATTATGAATGTGAATCCCATCTTCCTTCCTCCAAATGCCAAGCCAGAGAGCAAAAGAGTGACCAAGACCTCCACCACAGGTGTACACCCCACCCCAGAAAAGCCAGAACCCCTGTCCTGAGTGTACCATCCTAACCACCCCTCTAGGCACCCTTTAGACACTGGGAGAATTGAGCTCATTGTGTCTGCAAGCAAGAAGCTAAGTTGACAGAGGGGCCTGTGACGAGAAGGTATCAGTTGCTGCGTTCCAGGAATGGGCCAGATTACTAACGATTTAAGCAGTTTAGGGAAATGGGCAGAAATGAGGCTAATGAAATTCAGTCACACAAAGAGGAAGGTCGTGCTTTAAAGTAGAATCCACAGTACACCTAAATGGAGCTTTAACGGGTAGAATTGCAGAAAATAATGAAGAAAGAGCCCTGGGGCTGGATAATAACAACATGGGGAATCTAGCTGAAAACAGAGTATTTCCTTATAAAGCAGAGGGAGCAGTGGTTTCTCTGCATGTGATTATTCATTTGGGATCCTCAGCGCAATCTTGGGATCCCATGTACCCAGAAATTAAGTAGTGTGTTGAGAAGGGAGCAAGAGAAGAAAGGAAGTGCTGGCCTGAAGCTCAGAAGCATGCTATAATATTTTACACTGGCATTTCCCACTCGTTTCCCCGGGCTCAGTGCAAAACAAAGCGTTCTTTGACCAGGGTGTCACAGATGGGGTGGAAGACCCCAGTTCTTCTCTGCTTTCCTTCTGCCAGTCTTTTGCTGACTTGTCACTTCTCACTGGTGAACCTTTCTGCGTAAGGCTTCTACACTGGTTATGGGAAGAGCACAGGGAAGTCTTGCTGAAAAAAGCAAAACAGAATAACTTTTGAAGTGAACACTATCTTGTGCCAGTCAGGTTTGTACAAGATCAGGTTGTTATACAGTCAGTGGTTCAGAGTGGGCACCAACTTCATGAAATTAGAAATGGCTAAACCACAGACTTCCATCAGCAAAATTCAGTGTAAAATACACACTGGATTCTGAAGAAAATAGAAGTCATCTCAATAATTTTGACTTTGCTTTTGCTTTAAAATGATAGTATTAGACTGGGCATGGTAGCATGCGCCTGTAATCCCAGTGCTTGGGAGGCTGAAAACAGGAGGATCACTACAAGTCCCATCTGTGCAGTGGGACTCTGTAGATCCTGTACTAAACACAGAAAAAAATTAAATTAAATTAAAAAAGAAAATAATGGTATTACTGATAACATTGGGTTAAAGTATATTATTAAAATGAGTGATTTCCATTATAATTTGTTTTTCTTAATGTAAGTCCAAGAAGATTGTAGCTCACATTGCCTTAGCCTTGCTTTAGACATTCAGAGTGGAACAGCCAAAGTTGGTAGTGAATGCTTCTGATCCCAGCTGCTTAGGAGGCTGAGGCAGGAAGACTGCAAGTCTAAGATCAGTGTGGGCGATTTATTGAGACCCTCTCTCAAAATCCAATAAGTAAATAAAACAAAAAGATTAGATGTAGCTTAGTGGCACAGTGCTTGGCTAGCAAATGTGAGGCCCTACTTCAACGCACAGGGAAGAATGAATGAGTGGCTCTTCAGGGTGGCATTTTGTGAGGGGAAGTTTTGGGTGAGGGAGCAACTGATAAATTGAACATTTGTTTCCATTTTCTTTTCTCAGGACCGATTGTCAATTACAGTGGTTGTTTGGATTCAATGAATGCTTGTGGCACTTGATAATATTTAATATATACAGCTGGTGGCTCTGGCCTGGAATCCCAGCACTGGGAGGCTGAAACAGAAGGGGATCATGAATTTGAGGCCAGCTTGTACAACATAGTGAAAGCCTGTTTTATAAAAGAACAAAATAGAGCAAGGAGAATGAAAGAACACAGGGACAGACTAAGCCTTTAGTTGCAATTTCATATGAATCGAATGAAACCCACGAAGTCCACGTACTTCAGCCCCATGGCCTGTGCAAATGCTGTCCATACAGAAGAGGGAACAGTGCATCCAGCATTCGTCTTTGTGTGCTAGAAGAAACTGAGGAAACTGGAGCAGACAGAACACTGTGCTCTCTGTTGTGCCTCAGGCTGTTGTATCTGTGAAAAAAGCAGAACTCTTTCTGATGATAGATTTCTGTTTTTCTGAGTGAATGAGAGAATTGACTACAGTTTAAATTATATTTAAAAATTAAGCCTTATGGGAATGGACAAGGGCATGTGGATGGGTGTGGAATTATTCATGAAGCTACAAGGCTAAAGAAACGCTGCCTTCTCCCGTTCTAGAAGGACTGATATGATGGACCATTCTTGCAGGCCAGGTGGCTTCGTGCTTGGTAGTCGCCCTTTCACAGCCACAAATATGAGAAGCAATTACTTGACAAAATAATTTTTATGCTATTTTTAAAATGAGAAAAATGACTTCTGTGAATATCCGGTCTAAACCATGAGACCACAAAATGTGCATCATTCTAAATAGCCTACACACTCCTGGTATTGATTTATGTCAATAGAATGATGCTAAAATGATTCGAGGAACAGCTCACCATCCTCATCCAGAGGTGTACATTCACCATCCTCATGAGATCCTCTAATGCTTCTCTTTTAATTTGTAAGAGGCAAGTGATGCAAAGAGCTTTTATTTTTTAAGAAATAGGTGATGTTTAATTCTGCTTGGAGGAATCAGCAGTGTTTGCAATAGGATGTCAAAAATGACCTTGCAACATATTTGTGAAGCACAGTAAGAAAAAGACATCTCATAAAAGGGTAAACTTGGCCCTTAAAATCTATTGTTCTTAGTACTGTGAACTTTATGTAGGACCCACAGCTTTCTTTATGTAAAAATAGATTAGCCAATTGGCTTTGGGGCTGGCAACAGTTTTGAAATCATAGTAATCACCCCTGGAATAAAACCAGCATGATTCAAAGAGAGAGCATTCTCTAACATTTATAATCCCAACTTTTTTTATGTATGTATTTTTAAAGTATTACTACATACTTAACATAATCGCTTTTTTTTCAAAATTCTTGCTAAGCGTACTTAGGCTGTTCCACTGAGTGCTCACAACTGAATTCATAAAGACTTCATCAATCAAACCAGATCAAAAAGTTCATGCATATGCTGGTATATACATTGAAGGCTCAAGGTCAAGCATATATAAAGAAAGAAAATACAAAATATAACAGATTTTAAACTACCTTTGTTCTCATGAAATTTATTTAACTCCATGTCCCAGATATTTGAGAATCAGAATGAGTCTGTGAAAGCCGTAGTACAAGGTAGTATAGGCTAGCTGGGCGTGGTGGCGCACGCCTGTAATCCCAGCACTTGGGAGGCTGAGGCAGGAGGATTGGTGCAAGTTCGAGACCAGCCTGGGCTACAAAAGTGAGCTCAAGGCCAGCCTGAACTGCATAGTGAGACCCTGTCTCGAAAAGACAAAAAAAAAAAGAAAAGTCTTAGGGCCCGGCGGGATGGCTCAGTGGTCTAAAGCGCCTGCTTGGGAAAGCTTGGGCGGCTTCAGGGACCACGGTTCAATCCCCGGCACCGCATGCTGCGCCAGCCCTGCCCTCGGGGCGGGCTGAGTCGGCCACAAAAATGAGTGAATAAACAAACAAAGGATCTGAAACAAGAAAAAAATAAATAAAAAACAAGGTAGTATAGGCAGTGTGGTTCAATTTACTGAATTCTGGATTGGCTCTGTGACTAATAGGTGTGTGCTACCAGACAAGTTCTCTGTTGGTTTGGAAGCTCAGTTTCTCCCATCTGTAAAACAGCAATAATTATAGCACCAATACTTTCCTTGTAGGATGTAGTTAAGTAAATTAATCTCTCATCTTGCACCAGGAGGGGGCACACTTGATAGCAATAGAGATTCAATGTCATTTACTGTACAGTTGAGGAAACTGCCTAAAGAAATTATCCACTGTCCCACCAAGCAGCCGTGAAAGAGCCGCAGCTGGACCTTAAGTGTGAGACTACTCTACTCACCTTCTGTTTTGTTCTTTGGACTTTAACATTAATTTCCATAGTCCTGTTTTTGTTATCAACACAAAATGTAACTAAATATGTTCAAAGCAAGACAATAAAGCCCACAGTTTAATGCTATAAAATTGTGGAATGGATTATATTGTATTAAGTTTACATCCTAAGGGTCATAATCAGCACGAGTTAATTATTTTTCTTTAAATCTTTTCTACAAGGCTTTTGAATGCTTCATACATATTTTCTTTCACTTTGTCTCCCTCTAGTGGACTTTTAAAGAAATACTTATTTTCAGAATTACTGGCTGGGTGATTTAGAATAAGAGCTTGCTCAAGTTAAGTGCTCCTCTGGTTTTGTCCTGGGTAATATACCAGAATTTCCAGAAAACTGCCTTGCCTAGGTGGAAATCTTTGCAGAGTCCCATTTGTGAATCAGAATGGGGGTGCTTTCGGGTTAGCTCAGTGGTTTAAGCGCGTGAAAGGGCAATCCCAGTCAGGCACATGGGATGGTGGTTTGATCCCCACACCCACCCTTAAGGCAGCCTGAACCAGCCAAAAAAAAAAAAAAAAAAAAAAAAAAACCTTCTCAAGAATCAGATTGATTCTCTGAATGGTTCACAAAGAGTTTCCTGGTATATTTGTATTTGTACAATCATTTTTTAAAACTTTATTTACTTATTTATTTGTTATGGCTGGCTCAGTCTACCCTGGGGGTGGGGCTGGAGCTGGTGCAACATGTGGTGGTGGGGATCAAACCATGGTCCCTGAGGTTGCCTAAGCAGGTGCTTTACGCTGCTGAGCTATCTCGCTGGCCCCTGTGTAATCAATCATTTTTGATCCATTTCTTCCAATATTATTTTTCTCATCCTGAGACTTGATTTTCAGTATTCAAAACACTGATAATTTTCTTTAAGGTTTTTTTTTTTTTTTTGGTGTGTGTGTGTGTGTGTGTGTAGGGTCTCACTATGCACCTCAGACTCAGTGATCCTCCTGATTTCTGCTTCCCTAGTGCTGGGATTACAGGTGCGTGCCACCACACCCTGACTCCATTGACCAATCAGTGGACCCTGGGGTGGGGCCAGCACAGTATTCGGTGTCAGGTCAAATCCTGGCCCCTGCACTTAGCTAAACAAGTGCTTAGTCCAATGAGCTATATCATCAACTATGATCATTTTCTTTACTATGGTGCTGAGAAAGTGAAATAAACTATTCTTGCACGGGGTGCATTTCAGGAAGCACTGTCCCAAAGAATCAGCTCCCCATTGCCTGTACGACCATGAAAAACCTCATGTGGCTGGAGCAGCCAGTGCATACCTATAATCCCAATACTCTGGAAAGCCGAGTCAGGAAGAGTGCAAGCTTGAGTCCAGTTTGTGTAAGAGTGATTTCATAAGTTTTGATGCAATCTTTTTTAAAAAGGTATGTGTAGGGGTGTAGGTACGTAGCTCAGTGCCAGTGTCTCAAGTTCAGTCATTGGGACCACAAACAAAACAAAGCAAAAATACTGCATACAAGGACATATATGAGAGATTAAAAATTTTGGAGTGAAAATCAGCAGCAAAAAGCAGGCTCTTTTTGTTCTGGAACTGAGACACTGGGAGACAAAATCTCGAATTAAAAAGTAAACCTCACAGAATCAGGAAGAAGTTGACAGCAAAGTAGAAACTGCAGAGAAGCTGGAGAAATGGAACACAATGCAGAGCAAACAATGAAGAAGACTGGAAAGCTAACCCCATCTTCTGGTGACTAGCAGGCCTCCTAAGCAAAAACCAGCGGATTTCTCAGACATGAGCACTTACACTTCTGGAGAAGACAGTGCTTCCTACACCTTGCAACATGAACTCTACATCAGCCAGGTCTTGCTCCAGGTTTTGCTCTATCCATTATAGCATGGTCTCCTTGCTGGACAGGCCATCTGCACCTTGCTTTACATGGTGGCAGAGCATGAAGAATAGGCAAGCCTCCTGTCCTGGTATCTCGTGATGAGGGGGAGGAATCTGCCTGTCTATCACTTTTAAGGTTTTCAAAACATCCCCAGGTTCCAGGTGGACTTCTTACCAGCCCTCCTGAGCCTTCCAAGTTACCAAGATGGTAGCTACATGAAACCAGGGTGAGGCCAGAGGATGCATCTCCCAGGGTTCTCCTTCACTCTCAGGCACATTTCCATAGATGCCATGGGACCACTTACTTCAGCATCCTGCTGACTACTTCACTTGTTGGGACTGGGAGGCCTCGAGGGAGATTTTTGTAGGTGAGGCTCCCAGGATAAAGAACATATGCATTTAGGCATTGGCAACATAGCAGTAGGAAGAATCAGAGCAGAGAACAGTCTGTGCCTTTATTATTTAATTCTTATACAGGTTGTTATCATGTATTTCCATTCTTTTTTTTCTTTTTTTTGGTACTCAGGACCTTGTGCTTGATTGGTAGGTATTGGGCCACTGAGCTATATCACCAGCCCTTACATTTTTGCATGCTGGCTCAACTGACACTCATCTAATGCTAAGTCATGGCTGCATAAGTGTATCCCATTCTGTGCTTATGCTAGACAGCAGGTTCACATCATGTGATGCCCTGAGCTTTGAAGCAATCTATAGTGGTGCCCTACACATACCCATCCACAATAAAGACAAATGAGCCCTGAAGAAAATAAATATAGTTAATCCACTTTGTGGAGGATTAACTAATGGCAAGCTTAGTAGGAATGCCCAGCTGAACCTAGTCAGTGTGGTTTTGGATGTGGAAGACCCATCGGAGGATTACTGTGAGTGGCATAAAAGGAAAACCAGAGGGGAAGTGGTATGCTGCTGATTTTCCCAGAGAAACTTGCCTCAGCTTATTTCCCTGATACACACTTGGCTGTTCTCATTTGGGGGGAAGTTCTGGCCTATGCTATCACCTGGGATGATTGCTATTCTCTTTGGGGGTAGCTCTGGTCTTTACCTTGAGTGATGCTGGCTCCTGTGCATGTCTCTCAGTTCTCTGGAGCAGAGACTTCACTCCACTGGAGCAGACATTCCAATTTCTACCACTGGCTTTGAGCCTTCCAGGCATAGATGCTTGATATGGACGTGCATGAGACATTGCTGTACACTTTGGGCCTTTGCCTGGACTTGTTTGGAACACAGCTGTAAGGAGAAGGGTGCTGGCTGTTGTTTGGCTCTCTAGTGCACAGACAGATCTCTGGAGTTCTTTTGCATTTGACTTTTTAGGTGAATACATAAAATAATACCATAAATTATGTGCCCTATGTTAAATCTTTTCCCTTGCAAGCCCTAACTACTACAAAGCTTATATCAACCTGGAGAAAGCTATTTATGAGAAACCTACTTGGGAATCATATGAAATTGATAAAAACAGAAAGATTTTCCTCTAAAATGAAGAACAAGACAAGGATGCCTGCTCTTACCATTTCATTTTAGTATAGCACTCCAAACATTAGCCAGGGCAATCAAGCAAGAAAAAAAATATAAAAGAAATGTATATAAAAGGAAGAAATCCAACTGTCCTTATTCACAGATAGCATGATCTTTTGTATGACCTGAAACATTCCACCAAAATCTTAATATAAATAAGCAGTCAGCAAGGTAGCAGTATGCAATGTTGACACAAAAAAATCAACAACATTCCTGTACAACAACAAAAAACCCACTGGAAAAAGCTCAAAAAAATACTAGTATCATTCACAAGCACATCAAGAAAAGTTAAATTTAGGAACTAACTAAAAAAGGAAGTTAAGGATCTCTACAATGAAAACTACAGTACTCTGAACAAGGGTAGAAAGCTTGTCCTCTGTTTCTAGATGGACAGAATCAGCACTGTCAAAATGGCCATATTCCCCAAACTGATAACATAGATTAAGTGAAATCTCAAAGAAATATCGATAGCACTCCTTGAAGAGCTAGAAAAAAATCCTAAAATTAATATGAAAAAAGAGGGGCTGGGGAGATAGCTCTGTAGAATAAGTGCTTGCCTGGCAAGTGCAAGGGCCTGAGTTCGATTCTCAATTCAAGAAAAAAAAAGAAGAAAGAAAGAAAGAGAGAAAGAAAGGAAGGAAGAAAAGACAAAAAGAAAAGAAAAGAAAAGAAAAAAGAAGAGAATCAGAATAGCAAGAGCAATTCTGGGAAATATGAGCAAAGCAGAAGGCAATCCCAGATTTCAAGTAGTATTACAAAAGCACCATAATAACAACAGCATGGTATTGGCATGCACACACCCATGTGCACACACACACACATGTGCACCCCCCCCCATGTAGAACAGGGGGTACAGAAACAATTTAGGAACATTCAGCAATCTAATCTTAGACAAACAGGCCAAAAAATGTACAGTGATGGAAAGATAATCCCTTCAGCAAATAATACTGGAAAGACTAGCAATGCACATGCAGAAAACTGAGTCCACAGCCCATATACTGAAATAAAATAAAAATATAGAAAAGATCGAAATATTAAAAGAGAAACACTTGCAAGATTAAATAGATAAAAGTCTTAAAATCATAGGTGTAGGCAAGGACTTTTTGAACAGAATCATAATCGCATAAACATAACAGGAATCAATAAATGACATATTAAATTAAAAGCGTTTGCACAGCAAAGGAAATAAACCAACAGAGTGACGGGACAACTTACAAAACAGGGAAACATTTTTCCACCTACACTTGAAACAGAGGACTAATATCTAGAATAAATTAAAGAACTTAAAAAAAATACGTACTCCTGGGAGATAGCTCAGTAGAATAAGTGTTCACCTGTGAGGCAAAAGGGCCTGAGTTCAATCCCTAGTTCCACAAAAAAAAAAAAAAAAAAAAAAAAAAAAAAAAAAAAAAAAAAAAAAAAAAAAAAAAAAAAAAAAAAAAAAAAAAAAAAAAAAAAAAAAAAATCTTAAAAAAAGAGGTCCTCCAAAATAAAAGATCCAATCTAAAGATGGGCAAGTGAAATTAATAGATACTTCTCGGAAGTAAAGTACAAATGACCAATAAATACAAATGTTCAACATCCCTGGGCATTAGAAAAATTCAAATTAAAAGAACACTGAGATTTCACCTTATTCTAGAAATAATGGCTATCATAAAAAGGTCAAGTAATAACAAATTCTAGCAAGGTTATGAAGAAAAGAAAACTGTTGTCTGTTTTTGGTGGAAATGTAAACTAGTAAAACCAAAATGGAAATTAGTATGAAGATTTGCCCCCCAAACTAAAAATAAACATTCATTCAACCCAGATATTCCTGTTCTATATATTCCCAAAGGAGTTAAAGGCATCATGTTTATAATAGCACCATTCATAATGACTAAATCTTACAATCTTCTTCTGGTGGTTGGAAGCTGTGGTTTACAGTGCAGTTATGGCCAAGTACAAGAACCACACCACGCACAACCAGTCCCGAAAATGGCACAGAAATGACATCAAGAAACCTTGGTCACAAAGACATGAATCTCTGAAGGGGGTAGATACCAAGTTCCTTCGGAACATGCATTTTGCCAAGAAGCACAAGAAGGGCTTTAAGAAGACGCAAGCAAACAATGCCAAGGCCATGAGTGTACATGCCAAGACTATCAAGGCCCTTGTGAAGCCCAAGGAGATCAAGCCCAAGATCATCCCAAAGGGAGTAAACCACAGACTCAGTAGACTTGCCTATATTGTCCACACCAAGCTTGGGAAGCATATCCGAGCCCACACTGCCAAGAGTTGTAGGCCTTGCCAGCCAAAGGCCCAGGCTCCAGCTTCTGCACTAGCCAAGGTCCAGGCTCCTGCTTCTGCTCCAGCCCAGGCTCCCAAAGGTGCTCAGGCCCCCAAAGGTGCCCAGCTACTCATGAAGGCTCCACTTGTAGGGGGCTGGTGTCCCCCTGTGCTCTTTGTACAAATAAACCTGAGGCAGGAAAAAAACAATCTTAGAAGCCTCCTATAGATTTACTCATCTGTAGGAAAATGGATGCACTTTGAGAGCATTATGATAAGTGAAGTAAGTCAGACACACAAGTTTAGGCAACACATGGTTTTACCTGTGTGAGAAACATTACATAAATAAAGTGCAAAATTACAAAAGGCCCCCAGAGGAATGGTGAAGGAAAATGTAGTATTTACAGTGGACCTTCAAGTTAGGACTGGCCTTACATGCAAACTATGTGGGTTATGTCTGAAATTTTAGGTTTAAGTTATGACCTGAATGCTGACCACTCGTGCAGTTGTAAACCAAGACTCCCAAAGCCGGAAGAACTTATATAAACACCAGGGTCCTGGTGCATGTTTGTGGATGCAATTTAAGTCAGTGCTTTATAGAACTGTTACTATTACTGCTACCAAAATGGCTCCCAAAAAAGCTAGAAAAAGAAACTAAGGAAGGAGAAAAGGTAAAGAAAACAGTTATAATCAAAAAGGAGAAATATGGCTGTTATGATTTATGTCTAGTTGTCCCCCCAAAGCCTCATGCAATCATGGGGTGGAGACTTCTAGAGTTTGAGACTTGATTCATGATCCCTGGGATTATGTGTTTTAGTGCTGATGGGATTATGGGTTTTAGTACTTCTGGGATTATGAGTATAGCCTAAGGTGGATAGGCTGAGGCAGAAGGCCTGAATGTGATATAAAAAGAGAGACAGAGAGACAAACTCAAACTGTTGCTATCTGCTGCCCTGATTGTTCCACTGCCTCTGTCACCATTTTGTTGCTGTTCTGTCGCCATGAACTGCTGGCCTCTGCCATGTGCCTCTCTACCTTGGATCCAGCCAAGTATGGACTGAAACCGCCAGTAACCGTGAGCTAAATAAACCTTTCCTTCATTTTGGGTGTTGGGTATTTGTCCCAGCAATGAGAGAAGAGTAACGAAGACAATGACAGTGTTCTTTATGTGGCTGATTTCGTCAATCGGGCCTTGTATTTACCAGGCAGGCACTTATGCCACTGAGCTATATCCCTAGCCCAGAAGATTTGTATAAAGCAAGTGTTGCTAAAGGTACTACTCAAATTAGTCACAATCTATAGTGTTAGACAAAGTAGAAAGGCTATCATTAGTGTGGGTAAACAAAAGGCAGATGGTAAGTTATAGCTGAGCTCTATAATTTGTGAAAAGCCTAGGGCTATCAATGCAGATTCAGAAATAATAATCCATCAACGACAATGATGAAACTCTCCATTTGTCAGTAAGGGGTAATTTTGTAACTTTAAAGTGAGAACTGGGGTTCATAGCATAGGTAGACATGATAAACCAGTTAGTGCTAATAAAATCCTGCTGAGAATTACATATGCCACTTCAAAATGATGACACAGAGAAACACCTTTTGCTGTTATCAGGTTTTCAACTATGATACAACTTGCCTTTTCTAGAAGAAAATGCCCATAAGAACATACATTCTCCAGGAAGAGAAAAGCTATGAAGAGTATGCTAAATGTATTACTATAGGCCAGTGCAAGTAGTAACCTCAAGATAAAGTGTTTTTTGATTTACTACTGAGACCCCTAGATTGTTCAGAAAACTTAAGTATATGAAGCATAGGCTAGGGGTCTTGTGAAGATCCAACACAAAAGTCCAACTTACATGAGTATTTTTTCTTGAATGGATCAGAGGCTTTCTATCCTGCTGTTAAACATCAAGAGGACAAAGACTTACCACTCAAAGCTCTTCTCATCATAGACAATACTCCTGATGACTCAGGAAAGTTGGAAGAAAACTGGTTGAAGAATTCCATGGCTCTCAGTTGAGTTCCTCCCACCTAATACAACTCTTCTATTGCAGGCAAAGGATCAGCAGGTTCTAGCCAACCTTAAGAAGCTATAGCTTCTGCTTCAGTCTGCCATCAAGTGCATGCTCTCGCCTCCTACCCTAATCATGTCTTCTCACAAGACTTTCAGAATCAAAAGATTCCCAGCAAAGAAGCCAAAGCAGAACTGCCCCATTCCTCAATGGATTCGTATGAAGACAGGTACAACTCCAAGAGGACACACTGGAGGAGGACCAAGCTAGGACTGTAAGGAGTTGCATGTGAGCTGCAACCCATTTATCCTCCGGGAGGTCACAAGATGATGTCTGCTTTTAATCATGGTCAAGACAATACTGAATAAAAATTTTAAAACAACCATTGCCTGGACAGTGGAATATGCTTAATCAGGAATCTTTTTTTCTATGATCAGTACTATTGAATCAGTAAATTTTTGAAACATTAAAAAAAAAGAAGCTATACACCAAGGAAGTATTCCTGAAGTGCTTCCAGGTGGTCTGAGGTAGAGTAACCCTTAAAAGTTCTTGAAGGAACATTACAACACCCTTTCCTGGGTGGAATTAATTGAGAAATTCTGGGCCAGTATCTCTCTAAGGACACTGAGATCTGCTTTCAAGAAAGTGTAGCCTAAAATTATGTAGCAGAGAGACTTTGAACTACCTTATGTAGTTCACAGTGATGATATAGTCAGTATAGCAGGTAGATAGTGTAGATGTTGAGGAACTGGTGGAGAAACTCTCAGAGGAATTATTTACAGAAAAATTTCAGCAACTCCTGGCTGAGCCACAGGGAATGCAGCTGAGAAGCTTTCTGAAGAGGAAGGGGAGTATCAGTGATTAATGCAGCAAAATTCTTCTGAGAAAAATGGACCATGCTACAAACATTTGTAGAGAAGACCCATCTAGATAGGGGGAAAAAAAAAAGCCAGTGGTTGCATTTGCTTGCTTAATAATGTCGCATCATACTGCACAATGGTGTTAAAGAAAAAGAAGTAGAGGACCTTAGACCACTCTTTAGTTCTAATAGGGATGAAACCTAGTGAGCCAGAAGCAGCTCCTAATGTGGCTATACAGTATGGAACTGTTTCAGGTACACTAGGCACAGTTTATAACTTTTTGGTGGATATACTTGGACAATTCTTGCTGTTTCTGGTAAACCTCGCAACCTTTTTTATTATGAAAACATTCGTTGAGAGGTGCTTTGGGACATTCAAAATGCATTATGGGCACTTCCATTATTTCTTATGGGAAAAATACTCTTGACTGCAATAAACTTGAGTTACAACCATCTCTTATGAATGAATTGAGTTTGTAAGTCCATGGTCCACTACAAAATGAACTACTACTGATATAATGGATAAATGAGAGTCAGTGTTAGGGAAATGGATGTACTTTGAGACCATAATATTAAGTGAAATAAATCAAACACATGAACTTAAACATCACATGATTTCTCTGATCAGAGAAAAATAAAGCATAAATAAAATAAGGAACAAAATAAAAGCTAGATGATAGAATCCAGGCAACTGATCTTTTCCAAGAGGGAACAGAATCAGGAGATAGGACAGTGAAGGAAGGGGCAGGTAATGGGATAAAAAAGAATTAAGATGTGTCACCTGCATGCACTGAATTTCCATCATAAATGTAATCATTAGATACTTCAAACACAGGACAAGAATAAAAATTTTTAAAAAGCATTTACAAAGTGTTTAAAATGAATACAGTAATTGGTCAGGGAAAAAGATTTCCAATTTCTTAAGATCAGGAAGTTAGGGACCAATTTTTTTTTAATTTTCTAAACCTATATTTTGTTTAGGTCAGGAGTCTTCAACTGAGGAAAAATTAACCATACACCAACCCTGTTTGACTACCCTGCATTTTCACAAATGTCAAAGATCCCTAGGGCAATGGTTGTTAACTCAGCTGTACATTTGCTTCATTTAGGAAAATTAAAAAGAAAACCTTAGATCCATCCTAGGACAACTGTATGGCAGATTCTGCACAGATCCAGTATTTGTTAAAAAGTCCCTCCTAGGAGCTGGGGAGATGGCTCCGAGGCACAAGTGCCTGCTGGGCAAGTGCAAGGTCGTGAGTTTGAACCCCAGTCCCACCAAAAAAAAAAAAAAAAGTCCCTCCTGAAGCTGGATACAGTGGTGTGTGCATGTCATGTCAGTCACCTGAGAGACGGCAGCTGGAGGCCAGCCTGGGCAGCAGAGCAAAACCTATCCTGCTAAACAAAAGAAAAGTCTTCTTACTTCTATATAGCATGCAGTCGGAATTAAGAATCCCACTTTCACAAAGAGATAGATCCACTAAACAAATAACCAGTAAAGAAATATTAGAGCTAGAACACAGCTCTGAGCATTCAGTCTTAACAGATCCACAGTGCTCTCCTCTACAACAGAGTACACGTTCTTCCCTACAGTATGCAGAACTTTCTCCAAAATAGATCATATAGTAGTCCACAAAGGTTGCTTAAATAAATAAATTTAAATATTAGAGGGGCCAAAACATGTTGGAGGAAAGATAGATTGCTTAACAAATGGAGCTTGGGAAACATTATTTTATATGCAGAAGATTAAAGCTGGATTCACATCCCTCACCATGTACTAAATTAAAATCAAGATGGATCAAAGATTTAAACATTAAAACTGAAACAACAAATTACTAGAAGATAAAACACTTATGAAATCATAGATATAAGCAAAAACTTTATTAACAGAAGTCCAATTACACAAGAAACCACAGCAGCAATCAATAGATGGGAGAATATCAAGTTAAAAGCTTCTGCACCTCAAAACAAACAATCAGCAGAGCCATATACCAGCCATTCCTCAGAGGACCAATATCTGCATCATATAAAGAACTCAAAAGAAAATTAGATCAGCCCAAATAAAAGACTCTGTCAAAAAACAGGCATGTGAAATGAACAGGGACTTCTCAGAACAAATACAAATGGCAATAAACACATGAAAAAATGTTCAATCTCTCTGATAATGAATTGTGTCAATTTGGATAAGAAACACCCAATTACATCAGCATAGTCCTGGGTGTGGCCAACGGGATTTACTGAAACAGAAGACTCAACAGTCCCAAATGTGACTGACAGCAACCAACAGGCCATAGCCTGAATGGAATAAAGGGGAATCAAGGCAGGCTCGCTTTTGTTTTTCAGAGGAGCTCCAGTCTTCAACTTCATGTTGGACACTGTCTCCTGGCTTCCAGCGCAGACCCTTCAGCCTGTGCTACAGACTCACATGGAACTCTGCAGTGATTCCCAGGTTTTTGATCTTCCACTAGATCCTTTGGATCTCTAGTGTGCAGACAGCCCTTTCGTATTCTCCCACACCTGACTCAGCTGGTGGAAACTGCAAGCCTACCTGTAAATCTTTATACACTGAGATATTTATGTTAAATCTGTTTTTCTAGGGAGTACAGATACACTGTCAATTAAAGAAGTCCAAAGTAAAACACTACAATTTCATCTTACAACAGAAAGAATGGAGATCATCAAGAAATCAAATAGTAAGTAGTGGAGTGGCTGCAGTGAAAAAGGAAGCTTTTTATATTCTTGCAGAAATGTAAACTAGTACAACTATTATGGAAACAGCACAGTGCTTTCTCAAAGAACTAAAATTAGAAATTCCACTTGGCCCAGTTATTCCTTCTCTAGATATCTTCCCCAAAGAGTTGAATACATCATATCATAGTGATAGACACATACAAATGTACATGTCAATACAAAATAGTTAAATCCCAGTAGTAGCCTGTTTGTCTATCAACAGACAAATGGAGAAAGAAAATATGTATCCATATACATAGTGGAATATAATTTGGCTATCAAGAAGGATCAATACAAGACATTTATAAGAAAATGGAAGACCTAAAAAATATCACATTAAGTAAAATAAATCCACACACAAGCTTAAATATTGTCTGGTACCTCTCATTTGTGTAAGGAAGTGTACATAAAGAACAAAGCAAAGAATCAGTAGAAGGAAACAAGGAGATAGATCTTCTGCAAATAGGAGTCCAAGTGTCTATGGCAAGGGGAGGGATGAAAAGGAAGAGGAAGTAAAAGATTTAAGATGCATCTTATATATGCACCAAATACCCATGATGAATGTAAACATTGTATGTCCATAAACATGAACTGAAAAAATAGTAATAAAAACAGAGAAAGGGAACCTAGAGGCAGGCAGAGGAGGGGCTGGGGAGAGAAAGGGGAACAAAAAAGATGTGTCATGCATGTACCTAATCCTAAAGATGAATGTAAATTTCATGCACTGCAAACATTGATGATCAAGTTTTAAAAAGATGTGATAGCTATACATACCAATTTCTCAAGTTAATATAATTGTTACAAATATATACTAAAGAATATTTTTTTAAAAAAAAATAAAAGAACCATTGCCCTAGAACAGAGGTTCTTGTTCTATTCTGCCCACCCTGGGCAGCACTGGGGCCTGAGTTGTAGGAGGATACTCTAGGACAAAGGTGGTGGCAAACCTATATGATGTGTGTCACAGGGTGCATTTGTATTACTGAAAAGGTTTACCAGCATAGCCCTAGTGGAGTTTTTTTTTTTTTTTTAACAGTTTAAGTTCTTTGAACTTCCATTGGGTTATGTGACATCTAGAATAATTTATAGCACAGCAGATGTTCAACAAATACTGGGAAATGTCTCAAAATCAAGATTATTCAGCACCTTATCTCTTTCTCTAGGTTCTACCACCTTCTAAAGTTTCAGCTATAAACTACTCAAGGTCACCTGAATATGATGTTCATGTTTTCCATACCTTTTGCCAGACCAGCTTCTACCTTGCACTTCCTACCCTGTATTCCCACCCATCTCTAATATCTGGTTTGGGGACTAGTTCTCCCAGAAGTCTCCTCTGGCTCAGCTGGGGATTCTTTGCCCTCTAGGCACCCTATGCATATGTGTCCTCTTGATTTTTCTCAGCTTTAAGGAAGAGGCAAGTTAGAAAGAGACAGTAGACGGGTTCTCCTTGGTCTTTAGGAGTACTAATGCATGAGACTAAATTCCTGCAAGGAGCAAGATGATTCAGGTCACAGAATCTCCAAAGGCCGATGCCCTAGAGGCCCTGGGTGGTGCAGCTTCAAGGGAGAGCTGAGAACAGAAGGCAGCAGAGGTCTTCTCAAAGGCAGTCAGAACCTCTCCCTTCAGCTCCTGTGTTAAAGACTTGCTTCCCAGGGTGGTACTGAAAAGGCAGTGAAAATCTTGTGACAATGATCCTAGGGAGAGGTCTTTAAGATGGGGTCTCACTATGCATTTCAGATGGGGCTGACCTTGTCCTACTGAGTGTTGAGAATATAGGGGTGCACCCTAGGGGTGCACCACCACACCCAGGTCCTCTTCTCTTTTTGCTTCCTGATGAGCAGTTTTGTTGTGTCACAAGATAGCAAAACATGGTCTGGACATTCCGAAGCTGAGCAAAAGAAGCCTATTTTTATTTTTAATAGTGGTACCATGCCATCTCATATAGCGGCCCAGGATGAATTCAAACTAATGATCCTCCTCCTCAGCCAATGAGCTGATATGATGGAATGCACCACTGCACATGGCCCTAATTTTCTTGTCACACCAATTCTCACATGTATTGCAGTGGTGCCAGAAAGCAAATACACTAATCATATCCAGGGATACAACAGGAAAAATGCACCAAACAGCAAACAAGTTTGCACTGCTGAGCAAACCAACCTAACACTGCAGCTCAGGCACAGCTCAGGCAGGGCACAGCTGCTGTGCCTGGCATGAAGGCAAAACATAGTAAAAGTTTGTGCCACAGAGAAAAAAAAAAAACCCACCAAGACTCCTGGCCCATCTCTACATTCTTGGAGAGAAGAAACTCATTTACTTTCTACTACAGGTTACATGCTTCCGAAGAAACTCTCGTCTTCTTTTTTCAACTAGGCCAAGTCCCAGCTTTTGATCCCAGATCACTATCAGAAGAGCCACACTGAACTCCAGACACTCGACAGAACCAAGGTGCACAGGCTGTTGGGCTCTAAGGCAACTATAAATGGAAGGCGATCTAGGTTAGACCTGCTACAGACCATTACCACAGGCTCCACGAACACCAGTGAGAAGAATCCCAGCCGGAAAAAGGCAAGGCTTGCTTTGTGCTCAGGCTTCAAATACAGCCCTTAAAGAGTCCTAGTGACAATAGTTTCAGATCACAACTCCCAAGGCAAGAATTGTCTTCTTCAGTCTTACCCCATAAAAGTGTGAATGTTAAGGGAACTCCAACAGAACTCTCCCTGGGACTCAGCCGTACGTAGTGCTTTAAAGTGGGCGAGAGGGATTCTGACCAAGGACTGATTTGGCAAAGGCTGTTTCTCCTTATTTCAAAAGTACTGCAAAGAAGTGGAAGAGGAGAATGTGATGTGTTCTGTTCCCTCTACAGGCCAGGGAGGAGATAGGGCAGCCCAGTTGATTCAAATGCTTGCAACTGATATACACTTCTTCGCTATCTCAAGAGTGTGGGCTCTGAGGTCCAGCCCCCAGTGGACATCTTCCTGCTTCCTGGGTCACCTGAGGGCAGGAACAGGTGGTCTCTCTCATGGTTTAGCGTAACAGATGAACTGCTAGCAAGTACAAATTCATGTGCTCCAGAAATAAAAGAACAGGGAAAAGCCGGGTGTGGTGGCGCACGCCTGTAATCCCACTACTTGGGAGGCTGAGGCAGGAGAATTGGTGCGAGTTCGCTGGGCTACAAAAGTGAGCTCAAGGCCAGCCTGAACTTCATAATGAGACCCTGTCTAAAAAAAAAAGAACAAGGAAAGGAAAAGAAACGCCTAGGCACTGGAGAGACAGCTCCGTGGTACAAGCACCTGCCTGGCAAGTACAAGATCGTGAATTTGAACCCTGGTCCCACGCGGCGAGAGCGAGAGCGAGAGCGAGAGCGAGAGCGAGAGCGAGAGCGAGAGAGAGAGAGAGAGAGAGAGAGAGAGAGAGAGAGAGAGAGAGAGAGAGAGAGAGAGGCCAGCCACCCTGGTCCTGGGTGAAGATACTAGCCAAGAATTTGAACAGATCTCTGTCATTCAATAGGAATGCTCCTAGAACAGGTTTGTTGGGCCGCTTTCTCTCCTTCTATACCTCATTCCCCATCTAACCCAGCCCTTCTAGTACCAGAGGAACCAGGAGCTGATGCACCAGAAGCAGGTTTTAGAGAGAGACAGAGACAGAAAGACTGAAACAGATAATAAGTATACCAGGGGAGCCCTGTATTACTAAACTAGGGGTGTGGCCTGGGGCACAAATCAGGAAAATAACAGGTCAGGGTCAGAACAGCACTTTTGGGGAATCCACACAAATGGATACAAACTTGTCTTTGGGTGACTATGAGGACTGAGGGAAAAGGAGTAGCAGCAGTAGGAGACTGTCAGGCCTCTGCTCAGAACTGCAGTCACAGAGGAAGATGGGAAATTGAAGAAGCCAACCTTGTCCCCCAAGTCTATAATCGCAGGACTCTTGCAGGCTGAGGCACAATGATCTCAAGTCTGTGGGCAGCCCAGGCAATTTACCAAGACTGAACCTTAAAATAAACACGTAAAAGGCTGGGCATACAGCTCAGCGCAAATACCTTGGGTTCAGTCCTTAGAAAAAATAAAAACCTCAATCCTCAAAAAAAAAAAAAAAAAGAAACAAAAAAGAAAAGAAATACGCAAAGGAAAATAGAGATATACTGCTTGGGAAGGACAGTCACACAGGGGCATGAACCTTACTCAGGGCATGCACCTCTGTGCTTGGGGTGAGAGGTATGGTTTAGGTTCTGGGACTCTGTCCTATCAGCCAACCCCTCAGGGCTTCGATTCCACAGGCTGGAAGAGGCAGGACTGAGTCTGTAGAACGATGCTAGCAACCGAGGTCTCTAGAGCCCCAAGCAAACCCACCAGACACATTTGGAGGGAGCCTCAAGACTCACCACCTCTTGGAAAAAAATCACAGCCAGTCCTGACTGGCCTGCTAGAATGGGTGTCCACATCTCAGTGAGTATATCCAGGCCAGTGTGGATGAGGACCCTTCCAGCCGGGTCATCCTGACAGGCCCATGCACAGTCCCGACCTTCTCAAAGAGCACAAGTCTGTCCCCTCTTCTAGGCCTTGGCCACTTGCCAAGTACATTAACGAGAAATTCCTGAAGACTGGGCTGGGCTGGAAGGGCACTCTTCCCAGCCTTTGCCATGGCCAGAAACATTAATGGACAAATGTGCCGAACTCTGAGGACCACAAGTAACCAACTGGGCTTGTCCAGAGAACAGTGGTTCCCAATGACCTCTCTAGGACTCCCTGGAGGATATAAAGGTGCAGATTTTCTCAGGTAAAAGGCACACAGGCACTTTAAAATAGTACCTACATAATGAGTGAGCCTCATATGGGGTTACCACAAGGTGCCCTGATAAAAACCCTGTTTTCAGGAGTCCTGTTTTCTTGACCCCACAGCTTTGTAAGGCATCAGTTAGAGCCCTCCAGATTGGACTGCAGCAACAACATCTTCTGCCCTCTGGTGGCTGAGAGGAGGGAGAGTAGGTTATCAGGGCTTGGTTCCTTCAGGTTAATCGGCATGGAGCAGCTTTGCCCCAAACGGTAGGGGCAAGGAATTCCATGGCTTCTCTAGGTTTGCTCTTCCTAAGGAGGGCTGGGCAGGGGCTGCGTGGGGCCCCACCGGGAATCACAGCAGCACAGCCCAGTGCAGTGCCACAACTCAGGCACTGCCAGCTGGGGTCTCTGGAGGCACAGGCCAGTCTGCCCCTGCTCAGGAAAACAGCATGTGGTGCAGGGAAGGCCTGGTGCCTGCACAGAATGCCACAGTACTGGGGACACAGGTGTATGTGTAGGGGACTGTGGAAACAAGGAAGCAGTGGTACAGTCGGGGAGTAAACACCAGGCATTGTAGGAGTGGAGACCGCCTAGTACTCCTCGCTCCCAACCTCCTCCTCCGCGAAGTCCACGGCCACATCTTCATAATCTCTTTCCAGAGCAGCTAGGTTTTCCCGAGCTTCAGAGAAGTCTGTTTCTTCCATGCCCTCGCCCACATACCAGTGCACAAATGCCCGCTTGGCAAACATCAGGTCAAACTTGTGGTTGAGGCGGGACCAGGCCTCAACAATGGCTGTGGTGTTGCTCAGCATGCAGACTGCCCGCTGTACTGGGGCTAGGTCGCCCCCAGGCACCACGGTGGGGGGCTGGTAATTGATGCCAACCTAGGAGGAAACAGAGAGTGGTCTAAGCAGCTGGCTGTGCGTGTGCTGGGAGGGGTCTGCCCCGACACTGTGGCCGAGCAAGGGGTGGGCACTGGTGTTCGGTATTTGCCCACCTTTAAGAAACAAGTATAGGGCTACCCAGATAGCTCAGCACCTGCTTCAGCAAAGTGCAGTGGTCAGGTTTGATTGCTGGCATGCTGGGCCAGTCCTGCCCCTGGGAAACAGTGAGACTGCAATTTGTGACTGGGTGTGGTGGTGCATTACAGTAATCCCAGCACTTGGGAGGCTGAAAACGGGAGAATCACTAGGAGTCCGATCTATGTAGTGAGACCCTGTACACCCTGTAGACTGTGCCTTAAATTAAAAAAAAAAAGAGAAAAGAAAGAAAGAAAAAGAAGAGAAAAGAAGTATAGAGAGAAGACCAATACTGCAAGGAACAGGCAAATCCAGAACTTGGGACATTCTAGAAGACCAAAGTAATCCTCCAAGTCATTGCCAAGAGGAGTGGAAACTGGGCATAGTGAGGCTCCCAGAACCCCAAAACAAGGAGAGGATGAAATCAGAGGGTGGTAAGTTTAGCCACAGTCTAGGTAATTGGCATATCTGTGTCTCAAAATAAAAAATAAAAATGGCTGGGCTATACTCTGTCGAAGGCTTTGGGTTTAATCCACAAGGATGATAAAAGAGGTAAGGGAAGGCTTACACAAGAGACTTAAGAGATAAAGAAATAAAAAAGCCAGGTCCCTTATTTGATCTGCACTTTAAAACCTGACTATAAAAAGCATTGTATTCACAGGGTAAGTCTGTATCCTGATAAGGTATTCTGATTTAGGGGAAGTATTATTCTTTAGACAAAAAATGGACAATTATGTTATACACTGCATAGGTGGGTATCACTGGGTCAGCAAAGCAGGGAAAAGTGAACAGACTCAGATGTGAAAGCTGGGGAGGGGGTCATAGGTGTTAGCTGTACTACCTCCTTACTGTAGTTTAGAAATGAAGTTTCACAACATGAAGCTCCAAAAATCTCCAGCTCAATGTAAACTTAACCCACTTAAATATCACCCTACTCAGAGCACAGTAAATCTGACACAGCACTCTCCCAAGCCCTCATTTAAAAATGGTCCACTTGCCTTGAACACCCCTGCAGACAGCAAGCTGACCGCTTGCTCCCAGCAGCCTGTTCTTCCTCTGAGCAACTTGCTTTTCCTAAAGGAAAGCAGGGTGATCTCCCCCCACGCCCGTATCCTTCCCCTCCATTCTCATGCCACAGTTTTCCATATTAGCATGCAGCTATCATTTTTATGACCCGGATCCCTGCCTTCCCTCTCACTGTCATCACACCCTCAGCAATGCCAGCAGGCAGGAAAGCTGCACATGTCTTCTAATGCCACAGCTGCCCCAGCAATTCTCTCCAGTCTCATCCCACACAGCAAAGCCCCTAAAGTTGAAACTGGGTCTCAGCTGATAGCAGTGTGGGCGTAAACAAGTTCTTCTGCATGACAGCAAAAGTGAGCACACTCAGGTGGGGAAACCTTCTGCCGTGTTTGCCCAGTCTCATGGGAGGCATTCTGGGCTTACCCACACATTCCCATGGGGGGGGGGGAATGGGGCAGACCACATGTCTGTGTCACAGACACTTGAAAGAAAGGCCATTCCTCTCAACTGCCACACCTAGGGAATGCCTACTGATGAGTCTAAATGGCACGAACTGATAAATCTTCTGTTATAAAAACAATGTTTTAAGGAGAACCCATCACGACCTCTGGTCTAAAAAAATCTGGTTTCCAGACCAGCTGTGAAGAATTAAGTTAAAAGCAGCCTCTGAACCTGCAGTTTGCCCTGTTCCCTTCCCCAGTACATCCGTTGTTATTATTTGTATTTAGGGAAGGGTCTACAGGGTGTTCAGGGTCTCACTACTAGATTGGACTCAGTGATCTGTCTACAGCCTCCCAAGAGCTGGAACTACAGGTGCGTACCACCACACCCAGTCTCAGTTGCTGTCTCAGCTCACGATGGGGCTGGCACAGCAGACCCAGGGATTGAAACCCAGTCCCTGTGTCTACTTGCAGGCATTTTAATCCAGTGAGCTATTTGGCCAACCTTACTACATCTTTTTTTTTTTTTTTTTTTTTTCAGAACCAGGGATCGAACTCAAGACCTTGCCATATAGGAGCATGTGTCCCTGAGCTATCTTCCTGGCCCCTTCTACATCTGTTCTTGACGTATGAAGCGCTGGGGGGAATCTCCCTCCTCAAGAGGTGCATAGGGCACAAGCTAGACCCTCCTTTCAAACTCAACTTGCCTTGAAACCTGTGGGACACCAGTCCACAAACTGGATTGTATGCTTGGTCTTGATAGTGGCAATAGCAGCATTGACATCCTTGGCAACCACATCTCCACGATAGAGCATGCAGCAGGCCATGTACTTGCCACGGCAAGGGTCACACTTGACCATCTGATTGGAAGGCTCAAAGCAGGCACTGGTAATATGTGGCACAGAGAGCTGCTCATGGTAGGCTTTCTCGGCTGAGATGATGGGGGAGTAGGTCACCAGGGGGAAGTGGATCCGGGGATAGGGCACCAGGTTGGTCTGGAAGTCAGCGAGGTCCACATTGAGGGCGCCATTAAAACGCAGGGAGGCAGTAATAGAGGACACAACCTGGCCAATGAGTCGGTTGAGGTTGCTGTAGGTAGGGCGTTCGATGTCCAGGTGGCGGTTACAGATATCAAAGGTGGCCTCATTGTCCATCATGAAGACGCAGTCTGAGTGTTCCAGGGTGGAATCCGTAGTCAGGATGGAGTTATAGGGTTCTACGACTGCTGTGGATACCCGGGGGGAAGGGTAGATAACAAACTCCAACTTGGACTTCTTGCTGTACTCCATAGAAAGCTGCTCCATCAGCAGGGAGGTAAAGCCTGAGCCAGTGCCACCACCAAAGCTATTGAAGATCAGGAAACCCTGGAGATCACTGCAGTGGTCTGTCTAGAGGAGGAACAAACACTGTCAAGGATGCAGATTACACATGTCCTGTCCACAGGGAACTCTTTCCTGTCATGAATATGCCACAGAAATGAATGCTTTGACAAGCACTACACCTACATACCCAGTTAACTTAGACGAATTTCCATCAGTCCCTGAAGCTCCCTCCTGTCCTCTGCTTCTGCTCTACAGACCTGACAGCAGAGTGCCTAGAGGGGGCTTGATGCTCCTCAGAAACAGCTAACCAAGGAAGGCAACGTTGTGTGCAGTAGCAGGGGTGAGGTGGGAGAGAAAGGATAAGGAAGGCATAGGCCTTGCAGTCAAGGAGCCCGGCTTGCTGGTCCATTTTGCTTGGCCACCTACATGCAGGAGAGTAGCAATGGGGGCAGAACACTTCAATACATCTGAATCCCCAGTCCCACCTTAGACTGCAGTCCAGGAAGCTGCCAGGTTTGCCAGCTGTCCTAAATAACACTGGTGTTGTTGTTCCTTGACCTAGAAAAGCACCAATCTTTACCAGATACACAGGAAATGAGAGACCTCTAAGAAAGGTCTAGCCCTAGGAGGTGCTTTGTTCTATTTGCATTCTTGAGGAGGGGAACAGGCTCCCACACTTCAGGTTCTTGTTGGAATGGGTACAGTCCTCATCCTCTGCTCAACAGTAGAGAGAGCAACACAGCCCAAGTGCCAGCTCCCTGTTGGCCTGATTCTTGTGCCTCAGTCAGAGCATTGGTAAAGTGTGAAGTGGTTAAGAGCAGAATAGAGCCTCTCCCAGCTGGAAGGATCCATATAGGACTCTAAGAGCAACAAGCTGACCGGCTATAAGGGATGAATCAAGGCCCAGCAAGTCTTGGGTCAAGCAGATGAGGCAAGTAAGGCGGAGCTAGCAGGACGAAAGCCTGAGTTTACAAATTCAGGAAAAAAAAGATTCTCTATGCCTCCAATCCTAGATTTCCTCTAAGACGTGCCACAGAGCTCCCCCAGGGGAAGCTGAGTAGATAGTGCAGAGGAGTAACGCCAGGTTCCAGCACAGGCTGTGGTTTCCCTTCTTGAAGTTCAGGGCCAGCCTGCCAGGCCAGGGAGGGGGGCCAAGATGCAGCGCTCTCCTGCACGGGCCAGCAATACCTTCCCCCACTCACCACTTTCCGGATTTGCTCCATCACCACATCGATGATCTCTTTCCCCACAGTGTAGTGGCCACAGGCATAGTTGTTGGCAGCATCCTCCTTGCCAGATATGAGCTGGTCAGGGTGGAAGAGCTTCCTGTAAATGCCAGTTCTTACCCCATCTTGAGGGAAGAGAGAGGGGCAAAGGTAAGAGAGGCTGGTTTCATTCCCCAAGGGATACAAAGTCTTGAACCTTTATTGTTACTCCTGCATGATACAGTGACAGACGCCTACAGCTCCAGAGGCCATTTCCAAATCCTGCCTTCACCTCTTTTATCAGTCTTGTGGATTAATCCCAAAGCCTTTGATGGAGCTATATCCCAACCATTTTTAC
Source organism: Myocastor coypus (assembly GCA_004027025.1). Taxonomy (NCBI): domain Eukaryota; kingdom Metazoa; phylum Chordata; class Mammalia; order Rodentia; family Myocastoridae; genus Myocastor; species Myocastor coypus. The sequence goes on along the minus strand of PVJA010005169.1, from coordinate 25,844 downwards.
TTTTTGAGACACAGACATGCCAATTACCTAGGCTATGGTTAAACTTACCACCCTCTGATTTCATCCTCTCCTAGTGATGGGGTTCTGGGAGCCTCACTCTACCTAGTTTTCACTCTTTTTCTTGGCAGTGTCTTGGAGAGACTACTTTGTTCTTTTACAATATCCCAAGTTCTGGATTTGCCTGTTCCTTGCAGTGGTGGTCTTCTCTCTATACTTCTTTTCTCTTCTTTTTCTTTTTTGTTTTTAATTTAAGGCACAATTCTACAGGGTGTATAGGATCTCACTACACAGATGAGACTCACAGTGATTCTCCTGTTTTCAGCCTCCCAAGCGCGGGGATTACAGGCAGGTACCACCGCGCCCAGAGGGGGAAGCCAGTGGGTGCGTTTAATAGGCCCTTCTGCTAATCAAAGCCACTTGGTTTTGTTAGGGAAGAATCAGAGTGAAGAGAAGACTTACTTCTCCTTAGGATAAAAACACGGATTAATGTAAAAATCCCTGTCCACAGTCTAAACTCCTAAACCTGTCTTTGGAAATGTGGATGGAGGGTGCAGTTTTCACAGATGGGAACTGAGAGCTCCAGATTCAGAAGGAAGCAGCAAAACCATGGGAAGAAATAATAGGTTCCCATAAGCCCAATCCTATCAGGGTGCTCATCCTAGCTCACCAATGCTAGGGTAAGCAGGGACCTGTGAGGAATGTTCCCAGCTCCAGGTCCTCAGGCAAAGCTATCCTCAAGAGACTGGGGGAGGGGGAAAATGAAAGGAAGTTGAAATTTTTGGCTCATCTCCATTCCTCTCTAGTCTGGCCTTGACTCAAACATTTGGTATTTTCCCAGCAGCACTGTGTCACGATTATCCTCCCAGCATAGGAAGTCCCCAGGACCTCTCCTGAAGGCAGTATCTAGACAAAAGCAACACACCTCAGACTGGTGTAGTGCCTGCCAAAAAATATGGGCTTCCCACTTACCTATGACCACAGGTTCCAGGTCCACAAAGACAACCCGTGGCACATGCTTGCCAGAATCTGTCTCAGTAAAAAAGGTGTCAAAGGAGTCACTTCTGGTCCCCAGAGTCTTCTTGTTGAGCATGGTGCCATCTGGCTGGATGTGGTGCTCCAGGCAGTACAGTTCCCAGCAGGCATTGCCCATCTGCACCCCCGCCTGGCCTACGTGAATGGAGACGCACTCATGCTGGTGGGGACAGAGGGACACGCAGTGAGCCAGCTCAGGGCCTGCAAAAGTCTAGCCTGGGAGCAGCCTGTGCTTCCTCCCCAAAGGCTAAATCTAAGTAGTACCTGGCTGAAACCCCAAAGACTGGCTTCTGGTTCCAAGCCTTCCTACACATGCAGCCAAAGCACTTCTTGGGTCTCATTTCCTTTAGTTACCCAGGACTTAAGAAGAAAGTGAGGGCCCAGAGAGATAGCTCCGTTGCACGCGTGCCTGCCTGGTAAGTGCAAGGTCGTAAGCTCAAACCCCAGTCCAGAAGGAGGAGTAGGAGAAGGAGAAGACAATGATGACAAAGACTTTATGACAGGGACTAGAGAAAGCCTAAAGCAAACAGCCAAATCCCACTGCACAGTGGCTTGGGAAGGCTCGGGGTCCTGATTGCAAGACAGGATTCTCTGGGGTGTCCTAGGCTCAGGCACTGGGGCAGAGGTCCACAGCTCGCTCACTGCAGTGGCTGCCCGTCTCTTTCCCACTGTGACAGAAGGAGCCTGTATTCAGGCTTGTACATTACTGGAGAAAATAACAGCCACACAAACTCCAAGCTCAGCTACATTCAGCCCCTACTAGAAAGACATCTGCCCACTCTGGTCACCTGTCACTGTCCAGTGCAATAGATAGCTTCATCTATGCAAGTACACTCAGGGTGTCGGTGGAGGCCAGAAGACCATCTCACCATGGATCCTCCGCACTGAGGTCTGGCCTATGGTGGGCAGACCTTCCCATCTTCTCATCCTTTATTCCTAACCTGCAGTCCAGAGGACATCTGAAAGGGTTGAGCACATCTCAGTTGCAGGAAGAGCTGCGTACCAGGCAGTGGCCACCGGCTGGCATCTTAGGAACCATCTCCAAGATGGTCTCAGAACAACCCAGAGCACTCTGCACAGATGTGGGCCTCAAGAGATTCCCACGGGGATAGGGACCTGCATACACTCCAAGTACTCCGTTTTCACTGAGCACCGAAGTCCTTGAACACCAAAGCAAAGAAAAAGGTAGGGCACAGAACAGCACTTATTCAGCAGGCACGGAGACTTTAGAGAAAGCCCTGATCAGGCATAGGGTCAGAGGGTTGACCTCTGTCTGGCCTGGGCGCGCTACCCAAGACTAAGGCAGTGTGGGAAACTCTTCTACTCTGGAGAAACCCACGCAGTTCCCTGATCCTCGCAAATTCATCTGCGCGTGAGTATGCCGTCCAGGCAAGGCGGGGACTGCAGTTCTGGGCGGGCACTCTCAGGTGAGCCCCAGATCCCCTCCAGACTCCGAAGACAGCGGAGCCCGTTCCCGGAGCTGAACGCAGCGCCGAGCACTGCACTACTTTCCACCCCAGCGTTCTCAGGACTTTGCTACATACATCTGTCTCCCGTAGAGAAGGAGGCAGAAAAGCATACCCTACCTCCCGCACAGCGCACCCTCGCCCTGAACCCCAAATACGCCGGCACCAAGCGTAGCTCACCGTCCTGCCCGCTCAGCCCGGCCCTCCCCTGGCTTCCTTCTCCAGGCAGCACCCTCCTCCGGGACCCCTCGAGTGCCCCAGCTCGCTCTCACCATGGCTGCGCGATCAGGCGAGACTCCTGGGAGAGGCGGACCGCGCAGCCACAGTCGTCTCCAGCAGCTGCAGCACTCCGGGTCGGGAGGTCCCGCGGCCTGTTTATCCCGGCCGCGCTGGGCCAGTGCCCCCGCGGGGTTCACGCTGATTGGTCCTCAGCGGCGTCCCCCGCCCCATTAGCTTCGTTCTGGGCCGCCCATTTCCACCCCGCGGCCGCTTGGGCGGGGAGGAGCCTTACTCAGCTTGAGGGAGCCTGGAGGCTCCGCGTCTTCTGGTCAGCTCGCTTCTGTGTAGGGGCGGGTGTCCGCTCCATGAGGGAGTCCCTTCGTCTTCTGCGCCAACAGGCTGGGACTTTACACCCGCCGCTCAGTGGACCTGGCTGGAGGCCGCGCGAACCTAGCAGGGCGGCGCGCTCTGGAGCTCTGCAGGCGCCGGCGAAGCAAAGACGTGGGGAGAAGCCAGGCACGGCGCTCTGATTGGGGACACAGTGTCGCTGGACGAGCGGAGGTATGGGTCCAGTGCTGAAGTCGAATTTACCGCCTTCTCCAGGGGCATCTGCTCAGCTGAGCGGAGTCGGATTCCCGAAAGCGGAGAAGTCAGCGGTCTGAGTGGACTGAAGGGGGCTTGGAGCAGAAAGGCGAAAACGAGGGGCGGGGTCCGGAGTGCGAGGCTGAGGAGCTCCACGGAAGCCCGATCCCCGGCCTCTACTGAGGAGCGAGGTGACGAGAGCAGCATCAGAGGTGTAATTGATGTCCTTCGTGCGTTTTTCCAGGGGCCCCGTGGTACTGATCCAAGCCAAAGGGCAGACGCCCCTTTCCCGTCCAAGCTGTCCCTTACAATTTTCCTTCTAAGTACCTGAGCGTGAAGGATTAGGTCCTCGCATAGTTAGGAGCCTTATTTGGTGTTCTCGTTAAATCACTAACCCCTCATTCCGCAATGATTGCCTTTGATGTTTTTGTCGCCCATTCCATAGGAACACAAGGGGTCTGTCCCGGCTTTCTAGCTTTCTTTCATTTTCTAGTGAGAATGTGACTGTAGCCAGTTTATTGGAGTCAGGTTTGAAGACTTGAATCGATAGAGGCAACGCTGTAATGACTTTGTGGCCATAGAGCTCAAGTGGACTCAATGTCAGTTGGACATCAGACCAGCTGCCCCTTGTATTTCTGTATCCATTTTCCCATAAGACTCTAGCCATGCTATTCAAAACAATAATGAAATAGTTTCAGTTTCAGTGCTTGTTTAGATAGCTCAGGGAGGTTTAAATCCAGTGTGCACAGGTTAATTTTCAATATTGCAGCGTTCTTTGATCTCAACTCCTGGAACTCAGTTTTAAGATGCTTCAGGTTGGGAATATGACGAGAGTCTGTCCTTGAACTCTTAATGAAAATTCTTTACATGCAGCTAGGATACAGTTATTTATTGCTTTCCCTATGTCTAACAAAACAGTGAATGCTGTGGTGGCTGAAGTTGGGGGCATAAATAATTAAAGGGGTTTTTCCTCATCCTAGACTGTAAACATCAGAAATGCAACTGTTCTTCACTTCATTAAGCATTCATTCTACCTGCTGCAGAAATATTCTTCCATTCCTGCTGAATGGAATAGGCTACAATGCAGGGATTATAGGTACAGTGCATTGCAAAAATAGCCAAGGTGATGCACACTGGTGATCCCAGCACCCTTGGAGGCTTGGTAGAAGGATTTCATGTTCAAGTGCATCATTGATAATTTAGTGAGATCTTGTCTCAAAATAAAAGACAAAGCAAAATAGAAATGGCTGGGAGCCTAGCTCATTGCAAAGACCCTGGATCCATTCCTAGTACCACACAAAGACACTAGATCTGCTTCAGTATTGGTTCCTGGGTCAGTGCCTAGGCTGGACAGGCAGTATCTAGCTTGGAAGTGACTGATGACCAGCACATAGCATAGTTGTTTAAACTGGTGCCTGCAAGAGTTCACTTTTCCTATCATCTCAGTGAAAAAGAATGGGAAAGGCCTGATATTTCTCTTGGAGAAGCAGATTTTTGCAGCTATGCATCCTAGGATGCTTTATTTGTACCCCCTACTTCTTTCAAAGCTCGCAGCACAGAATTTGATCTCCAGCCACTTTTGGGGTGAGATAGTGAGTGCTTCGACTACAACAGCTTTGCTCTTCTCCTCTCGGAAGAGCTGGCAAGACCTGGAGCTCTGTTCTGTGGCCTGCTTCCCTTATGCTCCAGCAGGAGCTCCCAAAACGTCTCATAGTGATGATATGCATTTGTATCTTTGTGATTTCTATCTCAAATTGAGCAAACAAACCCTGGCCAGGATAATATCCACATTTTCTTTCCTTGCTCTTTTCTGGGTTAGTGGTAAGTACAAGCAAGAGTCTTCTGACCCCACTGAACATGCAGCTATTGGGTAATGTTGGTGAATATCTCATATTGGGGTTTACATTTCTCCTCATTTTGTTAATTGTATTTGGTTCTCTTTAAATTTGTATTTCAAAATATTTGTCAAAAACTTATGTTTGCTGTGCATTGATTTGCGTCCCTGCCACCTTCATTCCTTAACTAAAAAAAATTTGACTATGACAGGAAAACTGTCAGGAAAAAGGCACCCTTGAACCCACACAAGACCACACTCATGCTAGTTGCCATGAAAGAAGCGGTTTATTGACAGCAACTAGCATGTTCTGGGATGCTCAGGGAAACTGAACACCAGCGATGACTGGGGAGGCAGAGTCTTTATAGAGCAGGGAACGTGGGAAGATGAGTCATAAAGTGTCCTTAACTGGGCTGTGGTATTCTAAGCAGGCAGAAATGGGGAAGGGGAGTCATCAAGTGTCCCTGGCTGGGCCAGGATGTTTCAGGCACAGAGTATAGAGTCCTTGAAGCAAGCTGAAACAAAGCTATATGTGTAATCAGCCAGGCACAGACAGTCAAGGTTTCAGCACAGCTGTGGTTGGCACATCCTGGAACGTCAGAGGTGGTGCAGGGGAAGGGGACCCATGGCTGGGTGCCTTAACAGACTACAGTTGGTTGCCTTTGTATTTTTGTGGGTGGGGAACATTATTCCTAAGTTGGTTTCCTGCTTCCATTCTAGAGGCCTTGAGCGAGAGTCAAGATAAGATGAATTTTAACTCATTGAGAAATGTCTTGGAATCTGAGGAAGATCTTTTAAATTGACTCAAAGATTTGGATACTGGAGAAACAGGGTTGTTGCCAGGATTATACCTGACCATGTAATTTAAAAGCCTTTCGAAGTGGTCTTGGGTGAAGTTTAGAAATGCCAGCTAGAGAAGCCCTAGAATGCTATAGACCAAGCTTAGTGTGATAGTTGGGTCAGTGCTCCGAAAACCAGAATGCTGATTAAAACAAACAAACAACAACAACAAAACAGAAGATCAGGCTTAAGAGGTCTTAGTTGGGAACAAGGACTCCATTAGCAGCTGAAATTTTTGACCGTCTGTATTATGCCATGGCAGAAAAATTTGTTTACATTTTGCTCGTGTCCTGAGACTTTGAGGGAGACTGAGATTAAGGGCATTTGACTGCCCTTAATTAATCTGGTGGAGGAAATTTCATGCAGCCTAATGTTGAAGCTGTGGCATATGTACTGGTGAGGGCTTCAGACAGCTCCACTTTGAGAGTCAAGAGCAGACAGCACAGCTGAGTGATTTTTAGTTCTGAGTTTCACAAGAATGGAAACTCCTATAAAATGGGGACCTGTAAAGTTGGAGCAGGGGAGAGCTTGGCTGCTGAAAAGATTAGCATAAAAAGGGAATGAAGTTTTTTGGATCAGGAAAAATACCATAAGGATTTGTGACAAATCTTTGAAGGTTCCAAATTGTAAATGTTAAAGACTTTGCTCTGAGAATAGAGCCCCAGGTCACCACATTCCAGAATGGTGGATGCCTGAGGAACTTGTCCTTAGGATTCCATTCATAGTGATCAGCAATCCAGATACTTGGAGGCCCCTACAGTCGTGATTCAAGGAGGAGGTTAGTTGCTGCAGGGTCTGGTATCAGAATTTGGCATCGTTTATGTGGTGATGGTGTTATAGGCTTACAAAATGCAAGAGTTGTGAGGTCAGAAAGGATTCCACTCAGATTTCAGGAGAAGGCCTGGGAGGCCAGGCAGTGTGCCCCCAAGAAGGTGATACATGACATTATGAATGTGAAGCAGACGGTTCAGTGGGGACCTTAGAATGTCAGAGAAGCCAGAAATGTGGAATGTCTAAGGGAAGCTGCAAGGACTAAGCAAAGCCATCCCAGCAGAGAAGCTGTGAATACTTCAGCCACCAGCCATGCCACAGGGGCAGGGCCACCCAAGCAATGTGGAGTTCACATCTTATCCTGGGTGCTAGACATAAAACTACAGGATTTAAAATTTGCTGCTAGGCTTTGATCTTGTTTTAGTCCCATCCCTTATGTCCCTCTATGTCCCCCTTTTAGAATGGAAATATTTACTCTGTTGCGTATTGTCAGTGTTTAAGTTTTCTTCTATTATTTACAAGGATTCATGCTAAAAATTTGCCTGGAGTCTCCAAGAGTTCTGTAGACTTGGCTGTTCAGCAGTGATGACACTGTTAGAACTTCTGCAACTCTTAGAGATGGGCTAAATGCATTTTGCATAAAGAGAACACCTGAGTCTTCTTGAAGGCCATGGGTGGAGTGTAATGGTTTAGATATACGTGTTCCTTGAGAGTTTCAGGTGCCCATGGGTGAGGCCTTCAGAAGGTGATTTATGGAACTATGGAATTTTACAGCTGACTTGCTGTCTGGACATGCATTCTGGTTGGAAGAAGTGCTTCACTGGGGACATGGCCTGGAAAAGTTCATTTCTCTCTCTAGCTCTTCCCTTTACTTTTGTCTCTGCTGCCTGGAGGCCATGACATGAGTTTTTCTCTGCCCGGGTGCTTCTGCCATGCCATGCAAGAACCAAAGCTTCTGGAAAGTGAGCCCAAAGAAACTTGTAGTTTAAGTTCTGGGTGTCAGGTACTATGTCACAGTCACAGGAGAGGTAACTGAGACATTGTGTATAACACTGCCTACTGTATATCCAGCAAAATACTGTCTACATTTTAATTGACTTCATGTAAATTTGGTGGACACTTCTACCATTAAACTTTATATTTTGACATTTAGTGTCTGGAGATGTAGCTCAGTGGTAGAATGTGCACTTAGTGTGCAATAGGCCCGGAGTTCAATCCTCAGCACTACAGAAATAATAAATATATTTTGATAGACAGGTATTTTAGGGATTCAACTGCCTAAACAAGAAAACATTGCTCACAACTGATAGGTTTGTAAGGTTAACATCTTTATTCACCAATCTGGCAAAGACTGCCCGATCAAGTACACACTAATGTGCTGTCTGTGTGGTTCCATGTATCTGTTTTCATTGTTTTTGTCAAACAGTACTGGAAAAGAGTGTAATCCCTGTTTTAATTTGTGACTCCTGTTCCTGGATCAGAAATACATGGTCTGTAACTACATTTTCAAAACTATGCATGAACTACACATAATTACTCCAATTTACATGATATAGGATCTAGCAGAGTTCATTTTTATATTCCCTTAACTATTTACTCAACTATTAAGATATAGGAAACATTGAGCCAGGCATGAAGGATAAAGATATTTTCACCATACCTTTATGAGTGTCTTAGTTATTTTTTAGTTGTTGTTGGGACAAATACCTAACACTCAAAATGAAGGAAGAAAAGGTTTATTTAGCTCACAGTTACTGGAGGTTTCAGTCCGTATTCGGCCAGCTCCAAGGCTGAGTGGCACATGGCAGAGAGCAGCAGTTCATGACAATGGAGCAGCAACAGTGGTGACAGAGGCAACGGAATAACCAGGGAAGTAGAGAGCAACAGCAAGAGTCTGTCTGTCTGTCTTTCTTTTTATATCACATTCAGGCTCTCTGCATCAGCCTATCCCCTTAGGCCACACCTGTAATCCCAGAAGGACTCAGATCCATAGTCCCATCAGTACTAAAACACATAATCCCAGTGGATCATGAGTCAAATCTCAAATTCTAGAAGTCCCCGCCCCATGATTGCATGAGGCTTTAGGAGGACAACCAGACAAAAACCATAACAGTGAGTCATGGGTTTAATTTTTAAATATATACATGTGGGCTTAGGAGACAATAGAAATGAAATGTCATCCTGATTTTAAAGATGATCTGTAGGAAAGTGGGCTTTTTTTTTTTTTTTTCTGGAAAGTGGGCTTTGTACAGAACAATTGGTGCTTTTTTTGAGAGGAGCCTCTGGGGATTAAACTTCAGCATTTGCACTGCCCTATATCCCTAGCTCTGCCTTTTTCCTTCCCCCTAATTCTTGAGGCACAGTCTTTCCCAACTTGCCCAGCAATCCACTGAGCTATTTGACCAGCCTGAAAAAATATTTTTACTTGATTATGGGTGTGAATAGCTCACTGGTGGAGGGCTGGCCTATCATGTGTGAGACCCTGGGTTTGATCCTCAGCACTACAGAAATAAACCCTATTTTATTGTGAAATTACAACATTTATTCAGAAAATAAATGTGCAACAGCTATGGAGTTCAAACATATTTATTATAGAACTACCACCAAGATATGTTTAAAAAAATATTAGCAGTGTTTATAGGAGCCCCCTTCTGATCCTCTCTAAATCATGAACCCTACTGATCTATGGACATGGTCTGTTTCTCAGCTACTTTGTTATCCTATTTGTCCATCCTGGTGACAAGCCCAGTGGTAGTAAACCTGCTAGAGCTCTCAGTGACACTACGAACAGCCCACTTAGGCACATGGGCCATAGGTTCCTCTCCCCGGTCTATCCTATAAATTCTCCTATCTTGTTCTGCTCCACGAGTGTCATTGCTATTTCTTGCTGCTCTGTATGTGTATAGAACTCTTGGGAGCCATTTGGGAGCTTTACTCGCTGTTGCCAACTGGGCCTTCACACTGAGCTACATCACAGTCCTTTTTAATTTTGAGACAGAGTCTTATTAAATTTTCCAGGACTCAAACTTGGGATCACTTACCTCAACCTCCCAGATTCTTGGGATTATAGGAATGTATCATCATACCCAGTTACTATTGGCTTTATGATTTTTTAAATATTTATTTGGGGAAATTTGCTATCTTTTTAGTATTAAGAATCAACAAACCATTTTACTAAAGACCTTGATAAGTATTTTATGCTGTTTAGACTGAGAGGCAAAATTGAGGTCTTATGTGGATACTTCCATATCTAGTTAAAAATTTGAAAACTTGGTGTACAAATATAGTTTAGTAGTAGTACAGTTGCCTAGCATGCAGGAAATCTTGGGTTCAATACCCAGTAGTGCAAAAATGAAACCAAACAAAACTTGAAAAACCATTCTCAGCTCACAAAGTTCCCGAGGTTTAAGACATCTAGCTCTCGGGCCTGGCGGGATGGCTCAGTGGTCTAAAGTGCCTGCTTGGGAAAGCTTGGGCGGCTTCAGGGACCGTGGTTTGATTCCCGGCACCACATGCTGTGCCAGCCCTGCCCTCAGGGCAGGCTGAGCCAGCCATAAAAATGATTGAATAAACAAATAAAGGTTCTGAAGCAAGAAAAAAAAAAAAAAAAAAAAAAGACATCAAGCTCTGGATGAATGGATTTGGCCCAAGGGCTACAATTTTCTGGCCCCATGAATTTCTTTTAATTTCTTTGAATAATGGTATGTAAGATTTCATGTTATAGTTTTGCATATCTGTTATGATGCCTGGTTCCAAGCTTTCTAATTTTAGCTGGTCCCAATCTGTTATGAAAACTTTCCACTGAATTAATTTTTGTGATTGTATTTTTTTATTTTTAGTATTTTTAGGAGCAGGCTCTTGTTATGTCCAGGCTGGGCTTGAGCTTCTTGATTCAAGTGATCCTTTTGCTCAGCCTCCCAAGTAGGTAGAACTATGGTGGTTGTAAACCTTTTTAAAGCTCTAGAATGCACTTTTAGTTTTTAGATGTCTAGGTGTCTGCTGAAATCCCCCATATTATATATCTCTTTGAACACAGTAAGCAGTTACTCTAAGGGTAATTTTTGATGGCTATAGTATATCTAGCTTCTGTGAGGCTGTTTGTGTTGCCTGTGCTGTTTTGCTCATTTCTGCTATCTTATCTCCTATCCTGCTTACATTTGTTATATTCAGGATATTACATTAGTAAAATTGTTCACAGAGATAATTGAAGCTTAGGATGATGATATTTTCCTCTGGAAAGGGCTTTTTTATGTCAAAGATTAGGGAAACTGTTACTCTGAGATTGCCTGTTTAATAGCAAGGTTAAGATGACTGGGAGCTAAGCTATAGTCTCCTGGGAGAACCTTCTGTTTCCTAGTTCTCTCATTCACTTTTTTCTTGGATGCTCAGGACTTACGGCTTCCACCCAAAGTGAGGGGCATCATCAGGTCTTACACCATTTGATGCATCCTATCTCCTGTCTCTGGGAAGCCAATCTTGGTGCTGGTGGTAAGGCTCACTGGTAAAGCAAAATCCTCAGTATGTGTGAGGCCCAAGGCTCAGTGCCCTACTCACACCCATGTATCATTGATCAGTCTCTGAACAGCCTCCAGGACTGGCACTTGTACTCAGGGAACAGTGTCCCCTCACAGTAAGCCCACCTCCCAGATCTCCTATCTCCATAGGAATCCAATGCCAGTAATCCTTCAAGCACATGTGGGCTCACTATTGCCATTAACAGATGTATTTTAGCCTTTTGATTTTTAAAAACATTGTGCAAAAGAATTTCACTCTTTAAATTTAGCTTTTGGACTCTGTGCTGGCCTTTGGCATTGTACAATTATCTGCTCCTGGATAAGCAGACATCTGATCTTGCTACAGACAGATTCAATGCAGGTAGGACCTGGGCCTTGCTGACATGTTGTCTTCATTTTAGACAATCACCTAAGAACTGTAGGTCTCACTGCTCAACATCTATCTGGGTACATACCACCTGGGGACTTTGGTGCTTTCCTACCCTTCTCTGTATAGGCTTCAGTTTGGGCGGAATACTGTTGTTATCGACTGTAACTGTAGAAAAGTCATGATGGTGTCACCTGCTGGACCAGTCTGGGTGCCTCTAGACACTATCCCTCGAAGAGTCAGGCAGATTCTAAAACTCTGTTTCCAGCCTGACTGGTTGCCCTCACTAGGAGACTGGTCCACACTGTCTACCATTACTGGTAGTCCTCTTGAGCAGTCATCTTACAGTTACTTGAGTAGCCTCAAACATGATGTGGTAATACTATGTAAAATGTCAGTAGACCACTGTCTATCTTGGAAGCTACATTTTAAAAAGATAGTATGTATGGGACTTTGCAAAAATCAACTGACTTCCACAGTAGAAGCTGTGGGGTTTTTATGTTTGAGTTTTTGGTAGTGGGCATTGAATTCAGTCAGCGTCATGCATGTTACACAGGAGCCTGACTGCTCAGCTCTACCTCAGCAGGAACTGCTGCTCTCAGGGCAGCAAGTGTGAGTTCCCTCTGGCTATGGCAGAGAGCAGCTCCTGAGTATTTGCTGCAAACCTGTTTTGTGCGACAGGGCTGAAATGATGAGGGCCCCACCTCACAGCAGATAGTCAGTCGCCAGTCAGTTAGTGGGTGGGCCACAAGCTAAGCCCTAAGACTCAGATTCAGTTTGCCTCTGTTTTTTAATTTATATAATATTTTCTAGAGTTCAAAGGAATCTCATTTCCAGTTTAACTGCCTTTATGTCTGAAAACACAATAGTAACACAGAATTTTGATTTCTGGGACAAAGGCAAGTCTCAAAAAATGGAAACACAAATGACTAGTAAGTAGCTAACCATTTCATCAGAAATAAAATGTAGTGGAGCCAAGGGAGATAGCTCAAGGGCACAAGTGCCTGCCTGGCAAGTGCAAGGTCCTGAATTCGATCCCCAGTTCTGCAAAAATAAATAAATAAATAAATAAATAAATAAATAAATAAATAAATAAATAAAATGTAGGGATCCATTGGTCTCGCTGCAGATTGGTTCTACCCACTGAGAAATAGATGCAGGAATGAGAAAGATAGACAAGATAGACAAGAAGACAAAAGCTGGCTAGGTGCTTGCTAGTCTGTCTTATGGGCAAGACTTAATAATGCAAAAGGAAAGGATCCTTTATTTATACTTGTGCAAAGTTTGTAACACATGACACAAGGTTGCCTAGCAACTAATAGCTGACCTTAACCAAACAGGATGTTTATCTCAGGAGTGAGATAGCTTGTTTGCTTTAGACACTGAGGCCCAGTTCCACCTACACACATTTCATCAATTTCCTAGCTTCCTGAGGCTCCCAACGAAATAAATGCAAGTAAAAACAATGAGGTGGTATTTTTTAGAAAAATTAAAGTAGCAAAAATGTTTTTTTATAATCATGAATACCCCGTATTAATAAGGATTCAGAGACATGAATGGATGCACGTTTTAATATAAGGTAGCATATTCCATCACTATTTGTCAGAAAGTAGGGACAAACTAGTCAGTGGTTTATTTAAATAAATTGCAGTACCTGATGTAACAATATTGTACATGGTTGGACAGCTACTGACATGGGAAGATGTTTATCTTAATTTCTTAAAAAAACTAAACTGTATTATTTATCTAAAATACTACAGATTTATATATACATATAGAAAAATCCCAAGGATATCTATGACACCGTCATTAGCAATTTTTTTTTAGACAGGGTCCAGAAGTTCAGACTCATAGTTATCTTCCTGTCTCAGTCTCCCCAGGGCTGGGATTACAGGCATGTGCCACCACACCCACTTTTGGAGCCGGCATGGTGAGCTTGGGGTTCTGGGACCAGCATGGCACATGGTACCAGGGATCACACTCAGGTCCTTGTGCTTGTCAGGCAGGCACTTACATCACTGAGCTATCTCCTCAGCCCCAGCAATTTCTATTAAACAGTAATTCAATACTCATTTTAAGTTTAGCTTCTTTATCCCTTTCTGGGATTTAAACAGTAAAGAAAAAGCTAAATTTAAGAAATTCTTAACCTGGGTTTTGGTTCGTGATATTAGGAGCCCTATGCTCCTAGTGGCATGTGCTTGGTTTGGTCCCCCTGACTCAAGTATGTAATTTTCCTTTTCTTTCCCCAGAACAAATGCTATTAAAATTTATGTTTGGCCAAAAAACTCAGTTCTCTCAGTTTCTGCTGGAGTTTCTTCTGGCTCTGGCTGGGGAAGAAAGCCACCTTTCTGGGCAGCTGGCAAAAGTGACACAGAATGTTGGGAGACTCACTGGCAGTGGGCACACCTTAGAGATCTCTGGCCTGGTTGATAAAGGGACAGATTTTGTTGATGAAAGCAAAGATGTCTGAGAGCTCTTCCAGGAGCAGATCTTAAAGGAAAACAATCTTTCGTAGTCTTGAGCAAGTCCTCCCCATCAAGCTGTTTCCTTCCCTGTGGTTGCTTGTCCTGGTACAGATAATACAACTATGACCTGTTAAAAAAAATAATAATAAAAATAAAAAGTCTGTGCTACTGTTTTCATGAGATTCATAAGGCCCTGTTTTCTTCCAAGGCTAAGAGATTTATTGCTGTGTCTTACTTCTGTACCCTTGCTTGCACCTCTCCACCACAGCTTCTCCCCACTAAAAAGACCTACTCCCTTAGCATAAGGCATAAAAATTAGAACCTTTCCTTTAGGCCTCACTCAACCAATTTGGACATCATAAGGTCAAGCTGATTGGTGGTACCTAATACTCAATAAATCCTCATTTTCCCCATTGAACTTTTTTATCTCTTTGGTTCTGTAACATGCAGGGGTAGGAACTTGTCCAGCAGATATGGGTCCTGGGGACAGCCTGGTGGCCAGGTCCAGTGCATGGGAGAGGCCAGGCACTGACAATACCAATTCTGATAGGGAACCAGCAATGGCAGCATCTTGAGCTTTCTCTGAAGATGACATCTCACCACTTAACCACCCACCCCCATATAGCTGCTAGCACCAAAGGAGGTCTATCCCTGCAGGGAACTCCATGCCCCATCCTGGACTTGGGAGCGGCCAGGTCTTACACCTCAGGATGGAGTGTACCCTGATGGTTTAGCTGAGCCAACATTTACTGGTCATTTAGCACCTACCAGTCTCTGCCCTCAAGAATTTAATAGTGGGGTAAGAGGATCAGACACACGAGATGATCTGTCAGTCACTTGAGGACTCTGTGCCAGAGAGAAGTAAACACAAGACCCAAGAGGGATAGAAATGTGGGTAATGAAGAAGAATTTTGTAGGCAGGGGGGACCAGCTTGAACAGCATGAATATCAGAAAGTAAAAATAGGGGCCAGAGATATAGCTCAGGGCAATAAGTGCCTGCCTGGCAAGCACAAGGTACTGAGTTGAATCCGTGGTACCAAAAAGAAAGCGAAAGTAATCATGATAATAATAAAAACAATTTCAAGAAATTTCATATCTTACCACTTTAAGTTGTTTGCATGACAACCCCTATTGTTACATTTATGTTACAAACATGCCAAATTAAACAGTATATCCAAATCCACTGTACTACTAAGGAATAGAGATGATTGGGAAGTCGGGGTACTCCAGGGAAAAGAATAACTCTCTGCCACATACATATATAAAAGTTTGGGTTTGACAAGAGCTAAAAAGGAGGAAAGGATGCCAACACTGGAAATAAAATTAGGGGATTAACTGAGAAGGAACCTTAGGTACAAAAGATGATTCATGTGCCTGCCCTACCTGCCTGAGTGGATGGCCCGTTGGCATTACCTGGAATTCACCATGCTGACACTACCCAGAAAGTCATCCTAGGGAGGAGGATAATGTCTTCTGGACATATTGAGCTTGGTACACAGAGCTGGAGATTCCTAATAGGCTGAAGAATACAAATCTGAAGGGGAAAGATCAGAAGTGGAGACAAAAGTCTGAGATATGAATCTGAGAGAGTTTAGTGTCTGCGTGCTGCCACTGCATCTGTAAGGTGGCCTTGTGATATGCTTTGCGGATTTTTTCAGCCCCCTTGTCTGGCCAACAATCCTGCTGGGTCAGTGCCCCTGTTATCCATGATGTGCAGACAGAGCAGGTGGTGGAAGCTCAGAGGCAAGGTAACTTCAAGAGATACAATAAGTGTTTGAGCCACTTATTTTAGGGGAGAGGAATACATGTGAGCAGCTCCAAAAACCAGAAAGTTCCAAAAGTATCACTTCAACACAGAAATTACCTTTTCTCCAAAGAGTGGCCAAACCCGTCAAAAGACGGTTTTCTAGCACCTCCATAAAGAGGAGTCAACAGAGCCTTAATGCTATTTTCAGATTCACTAGAGGAAGTCACTTATCCTTAAAGATTCTTTAACCGAATGAAGAGAGAGAAAGAAGGTTTCCTCTTCAATTAAATTTCCCAGAGGTGCTTGGGAGTTTGAACCATTCACTCTGTGCATGGCTTCTGGGTACCTGAGTATGTCACCTACCCTTGCTCTTCATTTTTTCTTGAGGCCTCTTCCAGAAGCCCATGGAATTCAGAGGGCTGAACAAGAGCGGCCCATCCACATGGCTGGATACAGAAAGGACAGAAGATAGAACTCTATGGTGGCAAAATCCTTTAAGCAAAGCTATAAAGCCACTTTATCCACTATGTGAGAAGTCTCTTTTTTTCATGTAGATGTTTATATCTGAATCACTTACATAACAAAAAGTCTTTACTGAAAGAAACCAGGAAAGAAAAACAAAGAAACTAAAAAATCCTTTCTTTTCTTCTTTCTTCTTTCTTAATTATTCTTTATTTTTTTAAGAGTAAAAATAGTAGAAACAAAAATATAAAAAAGTAACAAGTAAGAGTACATATAGTACAGAATTTCAAAACAAAAGTTAACAATGGTTGCATTATATATTTTCATCATCAAATCAGTATAGATCAACAGAGATAGGTATGTAAGACAAGTCAAACAATTAAACATTAACATTTTCAATAACATTAATTTTTTTTAACTCTTCCAAATGCATTTTGTATTTAAGTCACTCTTCTAAAAAAAATTGTTGGGGTTGGGAATGCAGAAAACGCAAGGTCCTAAGATTGATTCCTGGTGCCGCCCAAAATTTATTTATTTATTTCTTTCTTCTTTTGAGTCCTTATACTAGGGAGACTATACAATATTTGCATATGTAGGTCTGGTTTATTTCACTTATGAGTATATGTTCAAGATACACCCATTTATATATGAAGTCTTCTACTTTATCTTTCGTTATACTGAGTAATATTCCATTTTATGGAAATACCATTTCTTTTTCAACCATTCTTCAGATGATTTGCATTTTGGTTGTTTCTGGGATTTATCGATCACAAATTGTGCTGCTATAAATATAGGTGCACAGAAATCACTATGATATGATGTTTTCAGTTCTTCTGGAAAAATTCCCAGTAGGGGGATAGCTGGATTGAATGGGATTTCCAGTTCTAGTTTTTTAAGGAGTCTGCACACTGCTTTCTGTAATGGTTGCACCAGTCTGCATTCCCACCAGCAGTGGAGAAGCGTTCCTTTTTTCCCCACAGCCTCTCCAACATTTATTGTTGGTTGATTTCTTTATAGTAGCCATTCTTTCTGGGGTGATGGTATCTAAGTGTTGTTTTGATTTATATTTCATGAATGGCTAGCAATGTGGAGCATTTCTTCATGTATTTATAGCCTTGTTGAATTTCTTTCTGTGAGAAGTGTGTGTTTATCTCAGATGCCCATTTCTGAATTGGATCTTTGAATTTGGGGACCCTAATGGTTTTTAGTTCTTTATAAATTCTAGATAGAAGACCTTTGTCTGAATATTAGTTAAAATTTTTTTGAAATTTGTGGGTTGTCTTTTCACTCTGTTGGTAATTCGTTTAGACATGAAAAAACTTTTCAGCCAGAGGAGGTCCCATTTATTGATTCTTTTGTGTGTTAAATGTGCATTTCGATTCTTGTCCATAAACTCTTTGCCTACCCCTATGTCTTTAAGATTTCCTCTGACTTCCTCCTCTAGGAGGGTTTAGCGTTTCTCTTTTAATATTTAGATCTTTAATCCATTTTGATTTTACTTTAGTGCATGGTGATAGACCTGGGTCAAGTTTTAGTTGTGGGCATGTGGAGAGCCAGTTTTTCCAGCACCATTTGTTAAAGAGGCTATTGTTCCTCCAGTAAACATGTTTGGCCCCTTTGTCAAAATTAAGGTGGCTGAGTGTGTTTTTATTTACTTCTGCATCTTCTAATCTATTCCACTGATCCTCAGGTCTATTTTTTTGCCAATACCATGCTAATTTTATCATGGTAGCTCTGTAGTATAATTTTAGATCAGGAATTGTAATGCCTCATGCCTTACCTTTGTTGCCCAGGATTGTCTTTGCAATTATGGGTCTTTTTTGGTTCCAAATAAATTTTAGAAATGACTTCTCCAGTTCGGTGAGGTATGTTGATCATATATTTTGATAGAAATTGAATTAAATCTGTATACCAGTTTAGGGAGTATGGCCATCTTCACAATGTTGGTTCTTCCTATCCAGGAGCAGGGAATATCTTTCCATTTTCTGAAATCCTCTAGGATATTTTTTTTCAGAGTACTGTTGTTTTCATTGAATAGATCTTTTAATTCTTCAGTTAGGTTAATTTCTAAATATTTCATTTTCCCCGGTGCTATTGTAAAAGGTATTATTTCTCTAATTTCTCTCTCAGTGTGTTTGTTATCTGTATAGAGGAATGCCGTTGACTTTTGTATGTTGACTTTGTAACCTGCTGTCTTAGTTAATTTTCACTCATTGCTGGGACAAATACCTGACACTCAAAATGAAGGAAGGAAAGGTTTATTTAGCTCACAGTTCGTGGAGGTTTCAGTTCATATTCGGCTGGCCCAAGGCTGAGTGGAGCAGGGCGGAGAGCATCCAGTTCATGGCGACAGAACAGCAGCAAAATGGTGGCAGAGGCAGCCAATCAATCAGGGCAGCAGAGCAGCAGCAACAGCTTGAGTCTGTCTCTCTTCATATTACATTCACGCTCTCCACCTTAGCCCCCATCTTAGGCTACACCCACAATCCCAGAAGTACTTCGACCCATAATCCCATCAGTACTAAAACCCATAATCCCAGGGATCATGGACCAAGTCTCAAACTCTAGAAGTCCCTGCCCAATGACTACATGAGGCATTGGGGGGACAACTAGACATAAACCATGACACCTGCTATGCTACTGAATTTGTATATTAATTCTAGTAGCTTGTTGGCAGAGTTTTTGGGGTCTTCCAAATAAATTATATCATCTGCAAATAATGATAATGTAACTTCTTCTTTACCTATTTTTATTCCCTTTATTTCTCTCTCTTGTCTAGTGGCTGTAGCTAATGATTCCAGAACTATATTGAATAGTAGTGGTGATAGAGGACATCCTTGTCTTGTACCAGATTTCAGAGTAAAAGGCTTCAGTTTTTCCCCATTTAGAATTATTTTGCTGTTGGGTTATCATAGATGGCTTTTATGACATTGAGGTAAAGGGCCTCTATTCCGATTTTCTGCAGTAGTTTGAACATGCATGAGTGTTGAACTTTGTCAAAAGCCTTTTCTACATCAATTGAGATGACCATGTGATTTTTGACTTTGGCTCTATTGATATAGTGTATCACATTTATAGATTTGCATATATTGAACCATCCTTGCATCTCTGGGATGAATCCTACCTGGTATATAATCTTCTTGATCATTTGCTGTATTCTATTGGCGAGGGTTTTATGGAAGATTTTTGCATCTATGTTCATGAGAGAAATTGATCTGTAGTTCTCTTTTTTAGTTGTGTCTCTTTCTGGTTTTGGTATCAGTGTAATACTCACTTCTAGGCATGATTTTGGGAGGACAGCTTCCTTTTTAATTTTATTGAACAGTTTGAGAAGTATTTGGCTTATGTCTTCTATAAATTTTGTAGAATTCAGTGGTGAATCCATCAGGTCCTGGACTTTTCTTTGTAGGTGGCTTTTATTACATTTTGTATTTCATTGGCTGTTATTGGGTTGTTGAGTGTTCTTATATCTTCTTGATTCAGTTTTGGTAATTTATACTTTTCTAGGAATCTGTCCATTTCATTTATGTCTTCAATTCTGTGAGAGTAAATATTCTCAAAGTAGCTATTATTGATTCTCTGAATCTCTGTTAAGTCTATAGTAATTTCACCCTTCTCATTCCTTATTGCTTGAATTTGAGTCCTTTCTTTCCTCTTTTTGATGAGGTTAGCTAGGGGCTTATCAATTTTATTTAATCTCTCAAAGCTAGGGGCTTATCAATTTTATTTAATCTCTCAAAGAACCACCTTTTTGATTCATTAATTTTTGTATTTTTTTGTCTCAATTGAATTGATTTCTGCTCTAATCTTTATAATTTCCTTCCATTTGGGCTTTAGATTTTGTTTGCTCTCCTGTTTCTAGTCTGTTTAGGTGTTGCATTAGAGTATTTATTTGTTCCCATTCTGTCTTCTTAATATGGGAGTTCAGGGCTATAAATTTCCCTCTAAGAACTGCTTTCATTGCATCCCATAAATTCCGATAAGTTATGTTTGAGTTTTCATTAAATTGTAGATATTGCTTAATTTCTTGTTTAATTTCATCTATAACCCACTGGTTGCTGAGAAGGGTGCTGTTTAATTTCCACGTATACTTGGGGTTCTTGTGGTTTCTTTTGTCATTTATTTCCAATTTCATTGCACTGTGGTCAGTTGGTATGCAGATAGGATAATTTCTGATTTTGCGTATACTTAAGCATGACCTACGGATTAATATGTGGTCTATTTTAGAAAATGTCCCACGTGCAGCTGAGAAAAATGTATATTCTAAAGTGTTTTGGTGGAACATTCTGTGTATGTCCACTAAGTCCGTTTGTTCCAAGTTCCAGTTTAGGTCTGCTACTTTTCTGCTAACTTTTTGTTGCTTGACCTATCTGTTTGGGATAAAGGGGTGTTAAGGTCTCCTGTTAGGATTGTGCTGTTGGATATGAGATTTTTCATGTCCATTAAGATTTGCCTTACATAACTTAGTGCTCCCACGTTTGGTGCATACATATTTATGAGTGTTACCTCTTCGTCTTGAATTTTTCCCCTAACCAGTATGTGGTGGCCTTCTTTATTTCTTTTAACCAGTCTTGGTTTAAAGTTTAGAATATCTGAAAACAAGATTGCTACCTCTGCTTTTTTATGAGGTTCTGGAGCATGTAGTGTTGTTTTCCACCCTTTAACTTTTAGCCTACGTGTTTCTTTATGAGTTAAGTGTATTTCGTGTATACAGCATATGGTTGGATTTTGCTTCCTTATCCAGTCTGCCAGTCTACTTCTTTTAATTGGAGAATTGAGTCCATTTACATTGATGGTTATAATTGAAATGTATTGATTGATAATGAGTTTTACTTACTACTGTTTACCCCTTTTTCTCCTGTGTTTAATTGGTTGTCCTATTTGGTGGGTACTTTCTGTTCTCATTTGTTGAGTTCGGGTCTCTTTGGTCTCTCTCTAAAATTTTTTTAATAGAACTTGTAGGGTTGGCTTTGACATCATGAAATTCTTTAGTTGTTCCTTATCATGGAAGCATTTTATTTCTCCCTCATATTTGAAGGAGAATTTTGTTGGTTATACAAGTCTGGGCTGGAATTTGTTTTTATTGAAAGCAAAGCACTCTGCACCATGCTCTTCTTGACTTCATGGTTTTTGAAGAGAAATGTGCCATTATTCTGATGGGTTTTCCTTTAAATGTGATCTGTTTCTTTTCTCTAGAAGCTTTTAGTATATTATTCTTTTGCTGCATTTCTGGAATCTTGACTGTTATGTGTCTGGGTGTGTTTTTAGTCAGGTTGATGTTATTTGGAGTTCTATATGCTTCAGTTACTTGAATGACCAATTGTTTTCTCAAATTTGGGAAGTTTTCCACTATTACTTCTGCCCATATTCTTTTTATATCATTTGTGTCAACTCCTTTTTTCTTGTTGATTCCTATTAATCTCACATTATTCATTTTTACATCATTGTCGAGATGTTGAATTATTTTTTCCTGCATCCTGGTTGTTTTTAAGAGATGCTTTCTTACCTTTTCACTAGCTGCAATGGTGTCTTCAAGAGCTGAGATGCTGTCTTCACTTTGGTTCATATGGTTTTGCCAGCTTGTGATTGAGATTTTATTTTCTTGTATATTTCTTTCAAACTGTTTCATGAGATCTATTTCTTTCCTACATTGCTCAATCAGGGAATCCATCATTTTTCTATTCTCCTCATTTTTTACCAATGTCTTCTTTAGTAGTACTGAAGTCTCTCATTACAGTTATCCTCTCTTTCTCTAGTTCAGAGATTATTTCTGCTCTGTTCTCCTCTCTACCTTTCTGTAGTTGTTCCCCTACTTTAGATGCTATTAATTTAGAGAGGTCTTATTTAACTTCAGAGGTTATTTTTGCCCTGGTTTCCTCTATACATTTCTGTAGTTGTTTTTCCACTTCAGAGTCTATTAATTCATGCATTTCTTTTTTTACTTGACATATCTCTGATCTGAGTTGCTCTGTACGTTTCTCCACTTGTCTGTCTACCTCAGAAGTTAGCGATTCAGAGATTTCGTCTGCATGATTCCCATTTTCTTGTATGGTAGTGTCTCCTGTATCTGTTACAGGTAGGCTCAGGATCTGAGATTGCATTTTGGTCCTTGTCTGTATCGTTCTGTATAGCAATGACTTTTGGTGCAGGACTGCATGCCCACAGGTTAGTCATTCACTGCAGGCTGCTGGGTCAGCTGAGATGCTTTTATTTTTTTTTTAATTTTACTTATTTTTTTCTTGTTTCAGAACCTTTGTTTATTCACTCATTTTTGTGGCTGGCTCAGCCCGCCCAGAGGGCAGGATTGGTGGCCGGAGGGAGGTCTGACTCACATGGTGGGCTTAGCTGCTGGATAGGCTGTGCTCACAGTGGGCCGGAGGAGGTCTGAGGTGGTGGGACTGACGCTGGAGAGGCTGTGCTCACAGCTGGCCAGAGGAAGTCACAGGCAGGCCACAGGAGTTCTCAGGAGGGTTGGAGGAAGTCTTAGGCAGGCCGGAGGTCCCAGGTGGGCTGGAGGAAGTCTGAGGTGGGCTGGAGTCCTCAGGTGGGCTGGGGGAAATCTCAGGCAGACTGGAGGTCCCAAGCGGGCCAGAGGTCTCACATTGCCCAGAGTCCTCAGGCAGGCGGTGGAAGTCTCAGGCAGGCCAGGGGAAGTCTTAAGCAGGCCAGGGTCCTCAGGTGGGCCGGAGGCCCCAGGTGGGCTGGAAGTCTCATGTAGATCCTTCCTTCTTAGCTATTCAACCCAGGGGCATTGCACTAACTTACACTTACAGCCCTTCTATTATGTTTTGTTTATTTTCTTTAATTGATTGACTGGAGACAGAGTATTGCACAGTTGCCAAGTTGCCCAGGCTGGGCTCAAACGTGCTATCCTGCTTCCCAGAATGCTGGGATTGTAGGCGTGTGCCAGCACACTAAACTATAAGTATTATTTTTATAACCCTTACTGAAAACTACATGGCTGCAGGACAGAAAACATGTTGATCTCTACCCAAACCCTAACCTGGACTCTTCCATAACTGGGAGATTGGAGAATACCAAGTCCTCAGCAGTGCAGAACTCACAGGTTATACTTGCTTTTATTCTATGTGCTGAGTGTGTGGAGAGAGAAATAAGGGAGGAGAAAGAGACTATGAAACTTTTCCTCTGGTATTCTAAGTACAATCACCAAAAGTCTGTTCCACTGAGAAAGATACTAGCAGAGGAAGAGGGCCGTGTGCAAATGCTTTGGAAATCAAAACAGCCTGGATTGCATAGCCCCTCACCCAGGAAAGGATGGTTTTACACTAAGTGGACCAAATCCTTTTCTAACCAAGGCCTGTGAATAAGATTAAAGGTGAAAATGCTGAGGCTGCCTTTTGTCTAAAACAGCAAGGATGACACCCGTTTAGCACAGTAGTAACCTCCAATTTCAGCTAATTTAATGAATAGTTTGACTATTGTTGAAAATAGTAGGGTGGGGGCCCATGGCCATCTGTCTCTCAGAGGAACTGGCCCTGTCACTGAAGCCCCAGCCAATCTGCTCATTCTGAGGGGGGAATCTTTGCAAAATCTGAATCTCCAAAGAAACCTACAAATGAAGGCAGTGGATGTCGTCCCTGGCCAGGCCACCCTTCTGTGTAGGCATGGAATGGGGCTGTGTTCCTTCAGGCCCCTGGGTGCTTTTGGGCATAAGACAGTGATGGTCCTGAGGAAGGAGGTGAAATGCATGTGTGGGGCTTTCAAAGGTCAGGGGGTAGTTCTGGGAGTGGATAGGATGGGTAGACTCCTCGTGTGTGTGTGTGTGTGTGTGTGTGTGTGTGTGTGTGTGTGTGTGTATGTTGAATTCCTGCTGTAGGAACTGGCCTTAGCACACACCATGCGGTGTTCCAGTAGGAGCAGCTTCATGACCTTGTCAAGCATCATGCTCCTATGGCTCTTCGTCACTTTGCAGATCCTCAAGGAGACTGAAGATGGCCAAGACTTGAAGAATATGAAAGACCAAGTAACATCCTTGCTCCAGTTGGGACTTGGGGGTGCAGGGTGGGAATGGCGAGGACAGGATTCCCAGAATACCCTCGCTGTGCTTCTTCCTGTACGTTTCCACCTGAAAGGGTGGGATGGGGCCCCTGAGGAAGCTGCACTCCCTTTTCATGTGTGTTATGGTATAGTGGGAAACAGGTGCTGTGTGGGCCCTGGATCCTTGGCATCTTGAGGGCAGGCTGGAGTCTCTCCAGGATGAGTGATCTATTCCCCTCTTTTCCCTTTGAAGCTTATAGAAGCCACTGGGGGATAAATGCTGTTGTCTTCACAGAAGGATTTCTCTATTTTGTCTTTGTTGATGCCCCAGAAGATCAATTATGGCAACAAGAAGAACTCAAAGGCACTGGAAGACTAGTGCACCATGACCCTTACATATACAGAAAGAAGAAAGCCAGAAGACAAGAATGAGTACCAAGGAGTGGGTGGAATAGTCTGTCCTAGGGGAAGGAAGGACATCAAGAGAGGTAAGGTAGCTAGGTGTAAGGGCACACACCTGGGATCCCAGCTACTTGGGAGGCAGAGGCGGGATGATCACCAATTCAAGACTACCTTGGGCAATTTAGTGAGACTGTCTTAGAATAGAAAGCTCTGGGGATGGAGCTCAGTGGTGGAGCACCACTGGATTCAATTTATAGTGCTAGAAGAAAGGGAGGGGGAGAGAGTGAAGGAGGCGGGGGGAGACAGACAGAGAGACAGAGGAGGGGGAATATGAATTAGGACTAGAGCTAGGGATTGAGGAGAGGGTGGATGGGTGAGTGAGGCAGTAGGGGGAAAAGATGGCAGCAGATTGTGAACTCCAGGTCATCCTGAACTGCACAGTGAGACCCTGTCTTGAGCTAACCAATACAAGTGTTTAAAATGGGCCAGCCGATGGCTGACTGTAAGCTGCTTATGGCATGCAATGTGGGCCTGGTAGACTAAGCATGCAAGGCAAAAGAAAGCACTAATGAAGCAGAAATCTACTGTGCACCCTTCAGAGCTAGCTATCACAGCTGCCTCTGTACTGCATTAAGACAGGGCTGACTGGGTACACCCTCTGACAGGTGACAAAGACAAAGTGCATGCAACTGACTTGGGAATGCTGCTGGTCACTGCTTGGTCATCACTTGGATGCAGACTAAGTGGATGCCCACCTCTCTCCTCTGGTGCTCCCCTGCAGTGAACAGAAGAAGTGACATTGCTTAGTTCACCAACCAGATCAATTACTCTAATAATAATACCAATTCCATCTGTGTTGCTCTTAACTAGTTAAAGGATATATGTGTAAACTAGTTTGTATCATCCTCATGGATAGGTATTATTACCGCAGATTCTTGGAACTGAGGCCCAGGGAGACCAAATGACCTTCCCACAGATGGACAACCAATGATGATGCAGGACCTAACTCAGCTGTCATTCCCATTTTGCTTCTGTGCCTTGGTCCTACAGCAAACAAACATAGGAAAGAAAAAAAATGGCAAGAGAGAGAAAAAGGGAAAATAAGGCAAAGGAAGGGTGGGGAGATGGAGACAGAAGGTAAGAG